>JAOUQU010075533.1:0-16427 GCA_028566735.1 Ammoglanis amapaensis
TTAACTAAGAATAAGTTTAGACTTAAGTCCATTCTTAGCAGCATTCTTAAGAGTAATCTTAAGAAGTTTGATAAATATGGGCCCTGGTCTCATTCTTTCTTAGGATCTGAAACTGCTATTATGTGTGCTTGTTGAAATTTTCAACAAATTTTCAAAATAAATTTTCAAATTGATGTACTTAATAAAATGTTGTGTCTGATGTATGTTGGAACCTCCTCATCCCAATAATTTTATACCTTACAACAGTAGACACTAGTCAGCCAGTTTTATGCTCTGGCTAATTTTTAAAAGCAGTTTAAACAAGGTGTTTGGTCTTCTTATTTCACTCCATGAGCTGTTGTTCAGTGCTGTTTTTGTGTTGGCTTCACCATATTGAATAGCTAATACAAAAAAACATGTTGTTGGCTTGTAATTGGCAATATTTAGTTTTGCTGCACTATCCGCATAAAATCTGTGACAAAATGGATTATCCACAACTTAATTTTATACATATAAAAAAAATAAATTCAGATCAATTTATGAAAATATTAGAAAAAATCTTCACATTTGCAATTATAACAAGCATTATATTTTCTTCGTGAACTGCATATTTCTAAAGTGACTTAGTTTATAAATGTTTACCAAGGTTTAAGGTAATTTATTTCATGTTTATTTATTGATCAGAGTATTTGTCATCAGGGATATGACCTTCAAGTTGCAGATCGAACAGAGCACACTTAACTGTAATTATAGAAACAAAAGCTCCAGCTCAGGTCATATTTCCAATGGTCCATTAATATACATAATGGAGTTATCATTTAATACTATAATAAATCTTTAGAGCATGTTAGATAATTCTATCATTTCAGATGAAATGGTACACAGCATTAAAATGCATTTCATGACATTTCTAAATAGACTGAATATAAAATGGTTGGAATAGTAATTCATGTAACAACAACATTTTTCACATATATTAAAAACATCCAATTTTTAAATATGTAACTTAAACCTTCTTTCCCCCATCTCCCCTGTTTGAAGGTATATTCAGCAATGCAATCTGAAATTATAGTGATGCCATTTTCAATCTCATCTGGACACAAACTAATAACATAGACTCTTTCTGGAGGCCAATATTGCACTTGTAAAGAAAAATGCTGCCTTTGAAAATGTATCAGCATAGTGTGTGTGTGTGTGTGTGTGTGTGTGTGTGTGTGTAATAGCATCCAACATTGTTATGAAAGATCTGTGAGTGTGGTAAATCCAGTCTTTCCTCGGCCAAGGCGCTGCCTTGTGGACACCAGTGACGAGTTCCCTTACAGCTGTGCATGGAGCTTATGATATGAATTCATGTGAGATATACTGTGTTATTACGAGCTGAGGAGTTGATCCCTGAAGTGTAAAGAAACTAACATGGTGCCCCTCGTAGAACTGCTGTATGTATTTGACTGAAAAATCAAGCTTAAGAGATGAGAAATATTGTAACATGCAGCTGTAATTCTCTAGTAGATGTTCTGCCTAGCCCTGATAAATCAAATCAATTCATTGTGCAATTTTTTTAATGATCTGATCATAATAATTAAATGAGTTAGTTGCCAGAAGGATTGCTGAAAACTTTAGGCTATCAGGAGAACTAAACACACACTGACAAATCTGATGGCCCTGCTTTCTTGATATACAATCACCTGCAAGCCAGAGGTTACTCATTTAATGATGAAGCTGAGCAGATTCTGGACTAAGATGGATGCTGGTTTGTATGTGGCAAGAGGGAACAGCCTTCCCTAAGAATTCTGCAGTTATACCAGAATTTTATGTGAGATGTACACTTTACATTGCCATTGTAGTTAATACTCATTGTGAAATGCATATGGGCAATTTTGACTCCAAATTGTGGTCAGTAGCTTTTATGTATATGCACCTACTATTAAGCTAGAGTCCATCTGTAACTTGCACTTATTTATTTGAAAATATACACACCTGGGTCAAGTACTCAAAGTACTGTAGTTTTAGTACCTTTTTACTTCAAGGAATTGTTATGCATTGATTATCATGAGTAAATAAAAATAAATAAATAAATATTTTTGGTAAAAATACATCAGTTGTTTTTTAAGTAAATTAAAAAAAATGCTGTTGGATAGACAACCATCTCTGCACCACTCCATAAATCACATAAAAACAAAGTGACACTATAATATAGTGTAATATTGAGTAAAACCTAGAGCAACAGGAAAGACTCATGAAGGCATGAGTGCAACATAAAAAAGAGATGACATTTTAACTTAGTATTGGCAAACAGTATTATTTGATTTTCTTTCTGAATGTTCCACAGGATGCAGCCAAAACAATAACAGATGAACTTCAAGGGAAATATCATATAGTTTACTTAGTTAAAAAAGTTACAACAGATAATCACATGACATTTTCAATGAGCTTGTGAATGCATGATTAGTTTTTGGTATTTCATTATACAAGCATAGTTGTTAATAAACTCATTAGCAGAACCACTTTCAGAGGACTGGCATAACTAATGAACATCTCCATCAGTCTGACACCCTTAGAAATCTTTCTCAGCAGCAGCACAGGCTTGTACTTAATGAAGCTCCTTTTAATTCCTATCATGATGTGGCCATTTTCTGTTAATAACAAACGGTAATAAATGTGTTAACACATCAGGGTGCATCTTTCCACCTTCGTAAGGTTCTTGGATAAACATGAGTGTTCAAAGTATTTCATTGTGACATTAAGATACTATGTTGTATATTTGGATGCACTAGTCTTAACTTTTGTATACAGGTAATAATAGTTTGATCTTAACATATCCAAAGTAATTTGACATGTTGCAACTTACTGTTTTAGCTTAGTCTGCTACCACAATGTTGCAGTGTTCAGCAAAGGAGGGTTTTGCCATTTTGTATCTCCTGAAACGTCAGGCTCTCAGCTTTAGAGAACAAAACATCTTTATCGGATCTCAGCTTTAGCAGATAAATATCTTAGAACACGAACACAAAACCTCTAAACATTAAACGCTGTTCTTAAAATATAAATCCTTTTGCAAATCCTTTGGATTTGAACATCGCTTGTTCACAGATAAAATCCCTCCGTCAGATGAAATAAAAAAGGTCAGATGAAATAAAACACTGAGATAAACACAATGCACAAACTCAACACTGATAAATTTTATATTGCATGAAACTAGACTCTTTCAAATTAGTTTTTTCTTTCTCTTTAAATATCAATTACAGAGCAAACTGACTTAACCAGTTCATGTCAGCCTCAAAATAAAACAGCGTTTCACATTAAACGGCTTGTGTTTTCTATTAAATTCCAAAACCTTTGTTATTGAAATATTATTATAGTTATAGTTATATTATTTTCTTACCTTTTATTGATAATGTCCAGCCCATCTCATACAAATATTGTTCTCTAAAATTGGGTCAGTGGCATATATAATAAGAAAATTTAAAAAAAGCTGTGTTGTTACCTAAATTTTAGAATCAAAATGATCAACTCATGGCATTCATAAGAATCCTAAAAGAAACCTGAAATGAATGTAATGCAGTCTAAAACCATTAGGTGATGAGTCATTTCCTGCAACTGCAATTATACAGGATGGATACCTCAAAGAAGAATGACAACATCTTTGAAATTACAATGATATAAAATGGATACCTCAAAGTGGAAATACCTTTTGTTTTAGAATACATGGAATGGGTTTTCTCAGTTTTCTTTTTGATATAATGACTGCAGCAACCATTATTTCTAGAGACCTACATATGTAACCAAAGAAAATAACTGGGTGCAAATGGCATATTATGCTTTTTGTTTTGAAGGGTAGTTCACCTTATGTCATGAAAGTGAATTTTCAGAGCAAGTTGATAAAAGCCACATCTGTTTAGTATGGTGTTTTAGCAATGTTGAAAACCTCATTCTAATGCTAATTTGTTTATCCTTTAATGCTTTATGGGAAAAATAGTTTTTTCACCTGAAGAATGAATGCATCTGCACCTAAGTGAATGAGAACAAAGATTGAGGAGGTTGATTTTCTTATTGCTGCATTTCTGTCCAATAGAAAATTAGGGAAACTATATTCTCTTATAGTGTTTGCTCTCTAAGAAGAGCCATTGAGAACCTGATTTAGTTAGATGACTTTAAGTCATTGAATTGAACTAAACTAGAAAGGCAAGTTGCTTTGTGCAAGTTGATTGTATGCAAATTGTATAAATATGGTAATGAGTTGTGCTAGAATTCATAAAATGAAAAGCTCTGACTGCTGTACCTTTTCCTCCACTCAGATCGTAACTACTAAGAAATGTTCGCATATCAATATTGAATCTTGTCTTTTCTATCTCTGGAAAATAAAGGGATAATTGTATATAAGCAAAAACAACCTCATTTTATTCAATAAACAAAATATATGACCAAAAACACATTCTAACTATTAACTTAGGACACAATTTATTGTTTATAACTATACCACCATTCTGACCATACAATGGGGCAAAAGCTAAATGAATTAGAGAATGAGTGAGAGAGAACACTGGAGGCAAAATCCTTTATATGTCAAATGTCTTTAGTGCTGTGTTTCTGTTCAGTAATTGCTATTACTGAAATGATAGATAAACAGCAGGCATTTTCTTCACTAGGCACTTGAGAAGGATAGGTGAGCCGAATACTAGTGTCAATCAAGCATTTAGTGAGGCATATAAGGCAATCCAAAAATAAAACTCCAAATAGAAACACAGATTGCAACAGCTATGCAACTCCAGCTGTGAGCTCTGGATTGATTTTCAAGTCATTAGTTGTAGAGCATACACATGACTCACTCAGATGCACAGAATATTATATCTCTGGAGAGCCGAGGTCCAAGTGACTTTGTCGCGAGGTCACCTTTGCAGAGTAGGTATTGATCTACAGAGTCCTTATTTGAGCTGTAGAAGTGGGCATGGAACATCACTTTCTACTGGGACAGCTACATATTGTTTATCATTAAAATAAATCTTATCTCATTCTTGTATGTATTTATGTGGATTGTTTCATCCTTATGACCTGATTTCCACATTGATATCTTTAACCAATATTTCTTAACATCTTTGGGGATTGAATTGTCATAGCACATAAATCATAATATAGTAAAAGCACGGTGAGAAACTTCTCATATTTGTTGAATGTATAGTCAAATTATATTTTCTTCAGATCATTGATCTAAATGATTTTTAAACAAACGAATATATATTTTTTGCACAAATTTAATGAGCTTGGTGTGCAGAATCTATAGTGACCTATATTAAACCCTGACCCCAACTCTACTCATATTATATGCATGTTTGATCTCAGAGATGTTTAAGTGGAGTCTAATGTCAGATCGGAGTCCGCTACGATTGGAATGGAGGGGCAATTAGTCAAGTCAAGTCAACTTTATTTCGATAGCGCTTTTTCCAATATACATTGTCTCAAAAAAACTCAAAAAAAATAAAATAAAACAGGACGAACAGAAACCCCCTGTTGAGCAAGAAGAGGGCGACTGTGGCAAGGAAAATTACAGGAAGAAACCTTGAGAGGAGCCAGGCTCAACAGGGCCCATCCTTCTTGGGTAGTCCTTGTATGCTGCAGCATTGGAAATGCAGTCTCGACTTCAATTCTTAGCCTCAGTGGGTAAACCGTTTTCCATCAATTAGGATTTTACAACTAAAGACACCCTCCACATCTCACATTTAGTTATGATGCATATAAGCAAATATGTCAGGTAAAACACTATGAATAAAATAAACATGTCCTACAAACAAGTTCTACATACTATCAAAGTCCTTGTTGTTTTAGTACTGTAAGCCTTGTAAAGTTTTTTCACATGACATTGTCATTGATCTAACTGGAGGTGCTTTATATAGTTCTGTGGATAACTGGTAAAAAAAGAAATAAGTTGGCATTAATGTTAGTGAACTTTGGGCTCCACAGCTAGTGTACACATTGTATGCCCAGTTTAGCAGAAGTGCACCATGCCCACTGATTTTTGAGGACTTTTGCTACAGCAAAAGCAGCTTTACCGCTTTTTAAGCAAATGCACTGAAACGTAGTCAAGAGCTGAGTATGACTTAGCATCTTAAAGGGAGCATATTTTCGTGATTGTGCATTTCCATACAGGAAAAAAAGATTTTGACTTTTGTATTTTAGTTATGTAACAAGAACAGCAATGTCACCACTCACATGTAAGTGCTTTCAAATAATGATATTTGTGTTCTTGTCACTCTGAAGAAAGTTTTTTGTCTTTGTCTGTGGCACCTGCTAATAGCCTCCTGCAGTTTTCTTCATTCCAAATTGCAAATGCAGTACTTATATGATCGAGTCATTTTGTAGTTTGATCAATTCTGAAAGTAATGCATATTATAAAACTATATTTTCGGACATTTTCACATTTAGTAAATGCTGGTAAAGTGTTATTTCGCATAGAAGTGATGTAGTGCACCAGTAGTTTCCTTAAAAGTGGTGAAATTGGTGATAATTAATCTAGTAATACATTATAATGTCAGAGTGATTTTGTGCAAAGAGCTTGGTAGACATGCCATATATAGCTCCTATTGTAACTTGTTTAAAAAGAGGCAGATTATGTATCCTTTACAGTAATGTAAACCGTATTGAGTTTTGACATAGTTAGCATGTTTAGCTTCTTATATAAAAAAAAAATCATACATTTTAATTTTTAAAAGAGACAAAGTAGACATACTTAAAGGAAGGCATGCAAATCTTTACACATCTTTACAAACTGAGACCGGAGCAGTGTCAATACAGTTGAGCTGCTTTATCCAAAATCCATTTACACAAGCTTGCAGAAACTTTTTAATTCATGGTGCCAATTGATCCACTACAATAGCATCACCAATAAAGAAGCACACAACAATGTATTAGCTTCTAGGCAGTGGATGCATTTTATTTCTTTGTGGCTTGACAAAATCGGTTGTTGAACGCAATTTTTGTTATTTTTTTTCCGATTCGCTTTATATATTATCTTTACTAAATGGTTAAACGTGTGTGTACACTTGTGCTTAACTTATAAACCAAGTGCACACTACCTTTTTATCAAAACCATGGGTTTAAATAGTTTGGAACAACCTGCACTCTTCTCGAAAGTATGTCAAAGTATTTGTAGGAACAATATGGTTGCCCATAGAGTAACAACACAATAACATTAAAACGGTGAATGCAACTGCAAAAGCAGAAAATGCAACCAGAAAAACACAAAACACAATGACAAGTGCTCTTCATAGTGCTTATGTGCTCACATTGTATATAAAGATAAAAGCTGTAACAGATAAAAATATAAAGATAAATATAAGAAAAGCTTATGATTTGATGTATTGATTTGCTCATTTCAATAATAAAACAGGGAAAGTAATTCCGTGGGTTTTTCTAATTAAGGGCTTTGGGATGCCAATGTTGTTTTCAGGTCTGGTATAATAAATAACGTGTGATCGCATTATTTAAATAAATAATGTGTGATTATTTATTTACACAGAGTATTTCTAATTTTCTGCAGTTATGATTAAAGATGCTTCTGTGTTGATTAACATTCCACGTTCGAACGGACGAGATTTTATTCACCTTTATAATGCCTTATAGATGTATAAAAGGTGGGTGTTGATTGAACACCAACAAGTGAAAGCTTTCGTGCCTGTCTAACCTGCTCAATCTTCCTTTTAGTTGTGCTGCAATAATTAGGGGTGCCGTAGTCGAAAACTATTTGTTTTAATGATTTCACACTTTCTATATACATCTTCTGATGTTTTACTCCACAGTGCTGCTGTTAAAACTTATTTACCCTCTCAAGGATAATGACTACAAGCAAGACATGCCAACAATATTTCCATATAAGATAATAGGAACCTGGCATACTGGTTCACAGCGACCTAGTAATGAACAACTTCAATTTTATTGTTTTTGCCAGTTATACATTGTGAATGTACATTTTGTGTTTGCATGATTTGTATGAATCCTGTTTATTAAAAGTATTCTTCAGTTCACCCCAAAAGGATGGATCCCTGCTTAGTCTGGTTCCAGCTTGATGATTTTTGTCATTGTTGCCCTCTGCTTGTTTAAAAGGGTCTGAGCTTGTTTGGTCTGTTGGTCTATTTGTCGCAATGTTTGTTGACACCTTTAAATAAAATTTAACACCCCCCCAAAAAAATTCTAACCTCTGCATCTTCAACATCATCTGCATCTTCATCTTTTTTTTTGCCCACATCACTGTGAGTGGTAGGGATTTCAATACCAAGGCTGTTTTTTCCCTCATGACTATGACTGGAAACTTGTTTAAAAAAAACTTTTGTTGTCTCCATTTGCAGAGACAAAAGCTGATTTATGTGTCTCAGAAATTGCCCCGATGCACTCCCAGTCAGGCCATGAAATAACATCTCATTCAGAGTTACAGACTCAGCATAACATAAACGTTTGCTGTCAGAAGGGGACTTGCAAGACACTAAGTCATTTATTAGATGATACATATTCTGCCAATAGTGCCTGACAGTCAATTGGCTTTGTGGTAAACTTTTTCACTGTTTATGTAGTTGAGTCAGACTTTAAATGAGATTTAGAGTGATCACATGCGATTTATAACATACTCCAAAGAAGCAGAACAAAACAGTTTAATTCATTAGTGTTTGGGTTCCCAATGAGTCACGCTCCAAGCTGAAGGCTGAAATGCCTTAGTTCGGATCAGGTTTGGTTGTCTCTTTTAAAGTAGTTAAATTAAATAAAGTTCCAGCTGCCCAATCCTTAAAAGTCCTAAGTAGTCAAGGTAAACACCCCAGATGTAGGTATGGGAGTTATCCTGTGCAAAAATACCTGATAAATGGGCCGTCCTTGCACATTTTTCTTCAAAGGTTAATGCCAACCAAACTTTATTTTCCTGTATGCCAATGGCTATTAAACTAGCACTCGACAACTGGCATGACTGGCTCAAATGAGCCATGCACTTCTTCCAGGTCTGGACAGATCACAAGATCGTTTTTTATTCAACAACCCAAGCACATGAATTCACACCAAACACTCTAGGCTTCGTTTTATTAAATGGTTTTGTTTTATACTTTCCTCTAAAATCTAAAACTTGCAATCGAGTGGGACCCACCTAGTCAAGAAGAGGAGCTTAAATTCATCCTGCCTTTTCTATAATTGTTGCCCCTGTTACATGGGACATCTCCAGGATGGTGGCAGAGAGGCTTTAATCAGATCCAGGTAGGGATTCTTCTGTGTTACCACACTAGTTAGAAAATTAATGTTTCATAAGAGTATTCCTATAAGGCCCATCCTGTAGTTATGAGGTCTTTTATTCAGCAAATGATTTAGTGGCCAGGCATGGAGGAGAAAGTCAGAAACATGATCCAGTTGTGTAAGAACCTAGCATCACTGAAAATGACCTAAGGGATTATTGTAGCCATTGCCAGATACCTCCAGTTCAAGGGCTTTGTATCCGGTCTCCCCAGGTTAAGGAGATTCATCACTATTCAGGTCATTGATGACCATTTCTCTACAACCTGTGCCATGGTGTCAATGGCCAAATTGCCTACAGCCATAGTGCAGACCATCCTGGAGTGGGTTGTAGCCATTCCATCCAACTGTATGTGCTGTTTAAACTATTACTATTAGATATTATATGCTATCTATCGCAGGTGAACCACCTTTTAAAATTACTGCTTTTGTGTACCATACCCAAAGGGATATGTTATGTTTTTTTAGATACAGTTTAGAATTGGTCTATTGACTACAAAATATGTTCATTAAGTGGTTTGCACAAATTCACTCTCATACAAAAATATTTGAACAGTTTTATTTTTGCTAGTTTAAGCTATTTCCAGAATGATTCATTTAAGTGCTCTTTCAAAAAATATGCTGCTAGCAATGCCCCACTGAGCCACATGGATGAATGCAGACACACTATCTTACCTTATATGATTGAACTTGAGTGAGAACCAAAGCAAGAAGGAGGTTTAGCTTCAGACTCCTAAGGCAGCAAGCACATTTTGAATGGTTAGTCAATTTTTTTATTACATTTTTGTTGTTACCATCCACATTTCTGCTTAGTTCCACTAAAGTCACTTGATGTTACACCCTTTTTGTGAGGAACTGCGGTCCTCACCTCAGAACGGTCACGCCCCCAGTCTAAGGTCCCAGAAATTAGAGCTTGCGTTGCACGGTTAGTCGTGCGGTTGCTGCATCAACATGGTAGGAATACGCAATGTTTCTTCGCCGCCTGGTGCCCCGAGCCTCACACACCTGACTCTGATCTCACAATTATTCCCCACACTATATCTAGGTACTCTGCCAAACCAATCGGGGCTGGATTCTCATTGCTCACTTTGTGTGTCATTCGCGGTCTCCTTGGACAACTTGTGACTCTTCGTGACTTGTCGTGTTTTCGTCCCCGCAGTTTGTTTTGCTTTCCAAATCCGTGATTTATTATATTTATACACAGTAGAATTATTCCTCCATATTTATTCAGAAACATAGTAATGTAAAAAAATAGAACTTGGTGCAGAAACTATTTGGTGCAATTTCTATGCTGTGATTGCCAACAGCAGTTTTGCAACAAAATACTAGTGTTTGGTGATTAAATAAATTTTATCTGCGTATTACTATCAGTCCATTTTTATTTATAAAGCCAAATGTCAAAAGCTATGTGTACCTTTGTGGTGCACTTCTAACAAGCATTTGCTGATGGGAAAGCTATACACCAGCTTTGTGTACAGTCAACAATGTTTTGAAGCTTTTGCTACAGCAAATAAAAAAATGTTAATATATCACATATTGCTTTCCTCTGAGGATAAGCAGATGCTTATAATCATAAATGGTGAACAGATTTTTCTTTTATAAAATTAATCATGCAAACCAAGATGCATGACATGGAAAATAAAATTAAAAAGTGTCTCCCCGTTTTCTCATGATACCTCAAATGTGCTAGGCTTCTAATTTAATTAAAGAAAGTTTGGAGTGAACTTAAGCATGTCAGTGTCTGAACCTCAAGGGAAAGTCAGCAGTAGAGGAAACGTAAATATACGCAGATATATTTGTTGCCAGCAAATCTACAGATTGCACCTTTGCAAGAATTGAAGGCTAGATGCTGCACATCTAACCCAGTTTGCTGTTTTATATGTAACATCTATCCTGCTGTCAGATTACTGCTGTACTCTGCTGATTCCTGTCAGAAACTGCTGAGACATCATGACAACTATGCGGGGGTGTTGAAAACATAAAACACATAAAAAATCATTACATATAAGAGCTTGATTGAGGCCAGCTGCAGATGAATAGTGTTCATATTTTGAAAAGTGCTATTTAATGTAATTAAATGTGTAATAAAATGGGATAATAGAAAACATACTAGTCACCATCATTTACGATCTTGCAATGCTTGTCTAGGTACTCCAGGTTCCATTAGTCTTTTGGGGCATATACAATGTGTATTTTCTGCTTTACTTTGTATCTTACCGTAAGTGAGGGAGGAAGTGAACAGATAAGTGAGAGTGAAGGGTTGGGTAAATGAGTCTTTCCATGTTATAGATTGGAGCACCGTTTAGGGGCTGAACAGCAACAAGTTTAGCAGACCTAATAGGAGACCTTCTACAAGCCCAGGCCTTACTCAAATAACAAAAGGCAATGAGGAAAGATTTGCATTGCATTTTACATGAACATCTTCAGCATTTAGCCGGAGCTTTTTTCAAAGCAACTTACAATAAACAATACACTACAACGAAAGACCATTTTTGAAAAATTGAAGGTTGCGGGTCTCGCTCAGAGGCTCAACAGTGGCAAATTGGGGATAGTAGGGCTTGAACCCATTACTGTAAACACTAAGCCATCACTGTGTTGGATTTTGATGTCCACAAAAAGTAGCTGTCACTAACCAATGTACCAATTTTCTATCCACCATTTATTTTTGCAAATTTTGAAAATGCGCATTAAAAAACCCAAATGGTAAAGCAAAAAAAAAGTCCCAAATATTAATTCCCCAAAATCAGCAAAAAAGTTGCCAAACATTTGACAATTAAATTATTAGATAATGAGCATCAAAGTAAACATTTATGCGATTTGACTATATTTCACTAAATGATATCTCATGCACTACTGAGGTTTCAGGACTTGATTTTGGAAAATGTGATTTTTAACATTATAAATGCAATTTTTTTAATTTTATTAGTTTTATGCTTTCATTTTAGACTGGAACACAGATGTCTCACAACTTTTTTTCCTACTTTATGTTCAAAAACCGCTGACAGTTTGGGTGTAAAGTCAAGTCAAGTCAACTTTATTTCTATAGCGCTTTTTCCAATAGACATTGTCTGAGTCAGTTTAGGAACTTCTTTTTTTAATGCATATTAAGTGCATATAGACCTTAACATCACTGCAAACCCACTACAATCATGTCAGATCAAGAAGAGGTAGTAAACTAGAGACGTTGCAACTTTATGTTGCTTTTGATCAATAAACATTTTGTCGAACTGACTAGCCTATTTTATGGATATTTTATTCTTGGTATCTCTCAAAGTTTTGAACGCTTAGGCAAGTCATTTATTTAATTTTTTCATCTGACATGTTGGCAATGATAATTGATCTCACTGACACGCTTGGCGTTTTGCCTACACAACACAAACTGGCACTTCTATTTTCAGCCATCTACAGTGTACTGTATTCACTGTATTCACAGATTAAATGCAATAAAATGCTCTTATCTTAAAAATCCACATTTTGTTTTGACTTTAAGAACAACTGCACCACTGCACATATAGAATCTGTTTGTATATGCATAGATGTATATAATTTGTTTACAATTTGGTGTTTTGACATCATGCAGACTCCAAGTTAAGTAATGTTAGATGAATAAATGAATGGAAAGACTCGTCCTTACAGTGTGTAACACCTTAAGGTGGAACATAATAAGTGTATGTTCACAGTACGTTTACATCACACAGGGTTAAGGGTCTTGCTCAAGGACCCAACAGTGTAGCGTAGTGTAAAAGCGGAGTGCAAAGCCTGGATTTGAACCTCCAACCTTTGGGTTCCCAGCCCAACGCTCTACCCACCAGGCTACACTGTCCCCCACTAGGCTACACTAGGCTAGGTTGAGGAAATTACAAACTTTTATTTCTGTTTAATATGGAAAGACCAGTACAACTTTGCACGGCCCTTGAGCTACTATTTGTTCGGTGTTCTTGCAGAAGGCTAATAGGTTCGAGCAGCTTATAGCAGCAAGCTTAGCCTACCTTGCCGGCAGCAGTACTGTACATGCTCACTTATTTTCTGCCTTCTTGTTTACAAAAGGGCTACTTTCCAGCGACAGCAGAAATCCTGACTGGTGACAAGTGCCAGTTTAGTTTTTTTCTTTTTTTTTGACTTTTGATTTGATTTGCCCTGCATATTGTCAAACTTTCTCAGCTAGCTAACACTACAGATTTAAGTATGCATTTATCTCATTGGGAAATGTGTCAACCTTATTTGTTTATTTTATTTTTCAATTTTGTGTTTTTTCAGCAAGTGCAGCTAGTGCCTTTGTACTCTCCTGCCAGCTTCCTCCAGAATCACCTGTTCCACCTGTCCAATTAAGGATAAAGCACCCTGGCACTGGGAGTTCCCGTTAACTTATGAATATGATCTATTATTTCTCCAGCACTCCATGACACAGCCTGACTATATCAATATAATAAATTATATAATATAATAAATTAAATATTATATATAATAATATAATAAATTACAATATTATAAGAAAACTATAACTTTTCATTATATTCATACAAACAAAATAAAAGAACAAAATTGGCTCGATCTGGTAGTGTGGTTGGTGGATCCTTTGTGTTTTGATTTTTATTATTATCACATTGGAATTGTTCCTTTGCTTTTATCCCAATTTGGGCTGTACATTTATACGATCTACCAAGAACACAGCTAACCATCAGGCCCCGGCTAACCCTGATATTGTAATCACATCAAAGTCACTTATGTAATAATATTAGTCAAAATTAAAGAAACTAGTTAATTTTATTTGAGTAGATGATAAGGTATTAATCTTTAATGGCTCAAAAGGTTAACCATTGGTAGATATAAATGTGTATGCATGTAAGGTTCAGTTAACAGACTGGATTTCATAATCTCATTTAATTAATTAACCACTTTTGTTGATGATGTTTCAGCTCAGCGTTGGTGATACCCCGCCACCAGATTTTATCATTAGGTGTAGCATAAATAAAGGCTTCTGAATACTTCAAGTGTAAATGACAGTAATGTGGCTTGGATGAACAATGTGAACTAATCGAGGAAAAAGCCCAAATGACAGACATTCTGCGAACACTTCACTTGCCAAGTCATGCACATGGATGCTGGGCACTGCCACTCCACGACAAAAGTCATGTTATAATAAAAAGGCACGCATGAAAAACAAACAGAATTTTTCTCTAATGTTATGATTTATTGCTGAAAGGTTATATAGATACTCAGAATTTTCTATGCTTTTAATACCTCACACATCGCTATAATTGTCATAATTACTTTTGATAGTTTTTATCGTCATTGTGATAAATGTCACAGCAACTTCTGCAGCTGCGAAGAAGATGAAAGTCTGTAGAATTAAGTAAAATATGTACCGGCTTTTAGTGTCTGTGTGGATTTTTCTTTCATGCAGGTGTACTGTACTACGGAAGGGCATATTGAATGTCTACTTCTTAAATCAAATCATTTCTAACTGGCACCTCTCAGTTTTTTTTATCCCTTTGCACATGTCAGTTGACACCAGTATACAGCAAATCTATATCAGTGTAAATTACCAGTGTATTGTTTCATTAATTTAATTTTTTCTATTCATGTTTACAGTCATGATTCAGCTGGGCAATAGCTAGAACACACCCCAGACAGATCACCAGTTCACCACATGACAGAGACACAAACACATAACAGGCAATTACTAGTGACTACAATTGGCTTAACTACATGTTGATGTACTTATGGGGGAGAAAGTACTTAGATAAAATCCAGTTTCCAGATCTAATTTGTCATACTTTTTTACTGTACTATAGTTTTTTGTGATAAACTTCACGCTATGGAGTATTTGCAGTGAACAGACTCACACAATGCTTAGGTTCTCTCATCAAAATTAGATTTTCTGTTGGTATACACTTTCAAATTGAGGAATGCGTTCAAAATTTGGGATTAAAACTGTTAGTCAGTTTTAAGTTGATCCCATGAACTCCCATTAAACTGAATTAATTGTTCAAGCTATTAAAACCTCAGCATATATAGCTAAAAAGTTAATAATTACATTTGCAGGACTTTGAATGAGTAGCTTATGTACCTTTTTACTTAAATATGTTTTGTCCTAATAACTATAATTATCTACAATGTTAATCACATCTGTTAATGATGTTTTAGCCCCTTTTAAAACAGATTAGAGTAGGTAGATGGGCTGTACAAAAAAGGTACAAAAACATGTCTATAAGGTTCTTTGCACAAAATCACATAGGAACCTTCCTTACATAGGAAGCTATTAGTTTCAATCCTGCCACTTTTCAGAATGCACCATTTTGAGCTTTATCCTGTCTATGCTAACTAAATGGCCACACCCCACCTACCATGTGTTTATGTTTTAATAAGCTGTCAGAAAATGTCAGAAAACAAAGGCTTTTAACACACATTACTTTCAGAAACTATCGAGCAAGAAAACGGCTTGTTCGACTGCATTTGCAATTTGGAATGGTGAAAATTACTGCTAGCAGGGCTCGCAGTAATGTTAATGTTAGATTGTGCTAAATGTCAAAACACTCAATCAAATCAGTCAATCAAAATGCTATTCCCCTTTTACCCTTTTATATATCAGACTTTTAATCACACTTGTTGTATGTTACAGGTCAAATTGTCTAAATCATGTAAGTTGTTTTAAAATGTTTATCAGTGTAAAGTACACATTATTATTAATTATTAATGATAAAATGTATTTTGTTTTTGAACATAGTTATAACATACTGTAAATATAGCTTGTTTAGAGAGTTATTGGGCCTCAATCATGAGACCTTCATAAACATTAGAGCAAACTTAGTAAATTCCTTCCTAAAAACCTGCCATTATAGTCAGGATCACTTCCTAAACTGGAGATTTATAAGTAGACCATGCACATACCAATGTGTCATGAAGATTTAACAAACGCACTTATCCAGAGTGACTTACAGAAGTGCTTCGATACTAGCAAACATAATTATCCCATAGCTAAAGGGTTAGACAAGACAAGAGACAAGAGTTTAAAATACAAAAATCTGAATATTTTTTAAAAGATGAAGAGGTTAGTTTAAGTGTTTGGTAAATAGGTTAGTTTTTAGTCTGGTTTATTTTTAAATAACGGCACGGTGAGTGGTTAGCACTGTCGCCTCACAGCGAGAAGTCCCGGGTTCGATCCCCGGGTCGGGCTGGGGACTTTCTGTGCG
>JAOUQU010075640.1:0-16423 GCA_028566735.1 Ammoglanis amapaensis
TGATTTATTGTGATCTGCGGCAGCATTAAAGGTAAAACTTCACAAATATGTATCCCGGTCTAAATGGTATTTTTAGTTGACTATTAGTTGATTAGTTGGAGTAAATGACGACCACTGGTCGACCAACAAAATCCTTGGTCGTGGACAGCCCTATAACAAACATACCGCTTATCTCATAAAATATACCTCTTTTTATGGGACATAAATGCCATTGTTAGAAAGTGTACACACAGACACATTCTGATTATATCTGAATGAAATAAGATGCAACATGTTCCTGAGAATATGCTTCAAACAAGCTGGTCCTCCCAGCATCAGAGCGAGGAGCTAAGCGCCAGACAGTCATCGCAACGTTTAACATACATTTGCAAATTCTGGAACATGAAGTACTGCGACAAAATGCATCTGGCTGAAAACCGAGGTTACGTCTAACACTGAATGTAACACAAATGAATACACTTACGCCAATAAGTAGTGTCAAATCAAATCAAGGTTTATTTGTCACAACCGGCAGTGAAATGCTTTTATAACTGCTAAGCCACGACATGATAAAAAAGTAGTTAAAGTTAAAATTTTAGATGCTTTGCACAGATGTTTGTGCATTATAATGATTTGAATAACCGATGCATAAATTGGTACATATGAATCCGGATGCTGTTGCTCGTACCTTCATGATATGTGAAAGGTTTGTCACAGATCTGTTACTGTGACAGTGTTGTGATGGCAACTCGGCTCATTTGGGGCTGATGCAAAGGGGACTGTTTTCACTCCTGCTTTCACCCAGGCTGTCGAGCATGGAACAGGAGCTCAGAGTGTGTGGTAATCATGATGAAATTAGAGTTGATAGTTTCTAAATTTTGTTTTGCTGAGAGTGTGAGGTTGCCATGGTAAAACCGGCCTGTTCCGAGTGTGTCGTGGACAATATGAGAAAGCCAATCCTAAAATAGGAATGATTAGCTTCGGTCTCCAGCGTCTGCCTGTCCAACTTGGCAGTAATGTACGTAGTGGTATACATTAACCACAGTGGACAGGTCAGAAATAACCCAAAAAGAACAGCTGATGCTTTGGTCAGCATAGCTTTTATTTGATTAGCTTTGCATTTAGCTACAGACTGGGTTTCAATACTATTCATTTAAAAACTTGGCATGGGGTGACTTTAAAAAAAATATTAAACAGGTAAACAAAAACAAGGGCAAGAGTTTGTCTTAATAAATTCATTCTAAGCATTTAATTATTTTTTTTAGAAATTGAATAGAAAATTCTTACTGATCTCTCTACATAGATGCATTTTCTTCCTCCTACACACTCCCAAGAATCCTCAGATGCCTTAAAATGCTGCCTAACGGGCATTCAATGCTTGCTTAGATTTAGAATACTTTTTTAACCACTGTGCTTTTTACACATATTAATTATTATTAATTTAATTATTAGTTTCACGTTTGGTGAAACACACTTTTACACTCTAATGAACACATTAGGGGGCAGTAATGAGCACACATGGCTGGTGTGTGCTGTGGGCAGCCCTAGCTATGATGCCCATGGAGCAGTTAAGGTTTAGGTGCCTTGCTTGACCTGTCAGTTCTCTCTTATTATACAGTTATTTAGAAAATATATACATTTTAATAATTATTAACAATTAAATTATTTTATATTATCAGTCTGATTTGTCAGTGACAATGTAACTGTGTTTAGTAAAATGAGAAAATCTTAATTTACTTGTATGTTGTGCTATCATTCATTGTGATCATTTACATGACATTTTACACTACCAGATTTTAATAGATGATTTTATCCAAAGCAACTTAGAGTTTTGACTGATCATGATTTTTAAAGCAACTGCGGGTTGCTCAGGGGCCCAACAGTAAAACAGCAACTTGGAATGGATGATACTTAAACCTCCTACGTTCAGGTTACTAGCCCAGTACAGCTTAATCACTGTAGCAGTTCCAAATATTCTGATCTGTAGGTTAATTACTTTGACTTATATTTAGAACCTATTCTATTAATTCATATGAATGCAACAGACAGCAAAGTATCTCAGTTTTTAGACCATTAATGTTTGTCTGAAAAATCCCTGAAACCGTTTAAAGCATGTGTAAGAACGTACACGCGATTGCAATAAGTCTTGCAATATGTCTTTTGCCACTGCTAATGAAACCATTTATCAGTCCAGCATCTTCAGCCTTGAGTCTACACTCATATGTTCCAGAGACACTCAAGAAAACGAGACATTTTTTTTATCAGCATGGCGCTTCTGGCCCTATTACAGAACCTTAATGGCAGACGACGGCACAGCTCCACCAAACCCAGTCAAAAAAGTGTAGCCAAGAACTGCAACTTTGTGACCTCATCACTAGCAACAAGCCCAAACCTAAGAGTCTGGCTCACATAGTGCCAGTCTGGCTGTGGATTTTTTTATCCAGTTAGGCACAAGCTTGATAATCAGTTACTGAGTTGTCTTTGGACCAGGATCAGTTAATTAAATAAGTGGAATCAGGTTTATTTTCTGGTTGTTTGGCATAAAAACCTGTAGCCACACCAACCCTCTGAGGATACGACTGGAAACCCCTGCTGAAAGCCATCTGGTACTGTGATACAGTCAAACGACTGCAGATCCTGAACACACTGGAATACAGTCACTTCAAAACAAGCGAACTGTCATCTGTCTAAGTGTTGTGCTTGTCAGCAACAAGGGAATAAAAAAAACGGACAGTCTGGCCACCCGTGGCTCCAAATTTAACTGCTGAGCCTCAAACCTAAAAAGAATTTAATTAATTATAATAGTAATAAAACTTAAAATGTGAACAGACCCTTGTTTCGTGGCAATGCACGTAATTGAACATATGAGCATTAACTGACCATATTCCAGATGGTGTCATTTAACCCATTAAAAGCTCATAACTGTTAAGTAATAAATTGTGCAATAAACTTCAAATGCCCAAAGAAAGTACTTAAAATAAGCCCTTTGTGTATCTTCATTCTCATAAAGCAGGACAAATCTTCTGAATAAGCAAGTCTAAGCAAACTGGAACTCCTTCGGTCTGTCATCCCATATTTGGCTGTTAATTATGATCACTGGGTATTATAACATTTCATTAAATACATTTAAACTTTACAAATGCTCAGTGCTTCACTGCTATTGTAGTGCTATTGAACAACTCTCATCTTTTACTGGGACAAAAGTACAATTTCACTGTTAGTCTTGATCTAAATATATCAATTCTGCCAGTTTCAATTTCATATTGATTTGATTATTCTGTGAAATCTCACACTGAGCTCACATGCAGTGTTTGTGAATATGAATAATTCAGATACTATAATCTAATCTAGATCCAAAAGCAGACGTATCATTAGAACCGTATAATTACAGATTGATTTATGATTTAGAGATTTAT
The DNA here is from genome assembly GCA_028566735.1 of Ammoglanis amapaensis. Classification (NCBI taxonomy): domain Eukaryota; kingdom Metazoa; phylum Chordata; class Actinopteri; order Siluriformes; family Trichomycteridae; genus Ammoglanis; species Ammoglanis amapaensis. Next base: position 3,396 of record JAOUQU010075640.1, read on the forward strand.
GTCAAAAGTCATGGTTCTTTCAGAATGTAACAATAAACTATGACACTTTTACTAAATGATTCCTATGTATATAATATAATATATATTATAATTCCTATAATAATGTAACTTGGTTTAAAGTTATAAATTTAAGATTTACACATAATATGAATCCAGCATTTTTAGGCATAGTGTGCACCTATATCAGAAATGAGGGCATTCTGTATACAGATACAACAAGATAATCACAAAGTACTTTTTAAATAAGAGAAATTGTAAAAAGACACAAAATAAAATAATATATTATACTAAAAGAAATTAATCAACAAAATAATTGGCTTTAAACCTCATAGAATGAAGCTTTTCTCTGTAATTGTAGTCACCTGACTTAACACTAAAACCTGTGGAGTAAATCTTGTACCCTGCAGGCTCTGGTGTACTTTCATTTCAAATTAAAAACATCTTAACTCTAATTTTTATAAATAAAAATTATACTGTAGGGGTTTTTGAAAACATTCTACACGTTGATATTTTTGGTCGGTTTTGAATTGAAATGATGGAAGGACATTTAAAAGATGGTTTCTGGGAAATCTTATAGTCAGTGTCTAAATGGGCTTTGGGCAGTCATGACCTAATAGTTAGAGAACTGAGCTTGGGACTGAAAGGTTGCTGGTTTGATTCCAAGAGTCAACAGATCAGGAGTGAAGTGCTTTTGAGCATGGAACTTAACCCTAACTGCCTCCCAGGTGCAGTGGCCAGGGCTGGCCACCGTGTGCTCACTGCTGCACCCTAGTGTTTGCTCACTGTTGCGTGTATATGTGTGTGTCACTGCATGACGTGTCACCCTTGTATTCTGAACAAAGGTTTTGTCGATCTGAATGCTACCTGTATGATCTGTGAAGACATCTGCAAGACTTTCAACATCTGTTCAGACGCACTCCTCAAATTCCACTAGTTCTGATCACAATAAGACAAACACTCAGCATCCTTCACTCGGTCCCAGGGCCTCTTCACTAATAGAAATCTTGTTTAGAGATTGGTTTACACTCTCCTACCTCCTATTGATTTCTACCAAAGCTACTCTTCTCCATTTTGATTGATAAAAGTGTTGGCAGACTATACACGCTGGTTGCTGTGTTAGGTCCTGGCAGGGGTTTGGATCTCTACATGCAGACACTCGTCCTCATCCTACTGATTTCTGTCCAATTCGGTTCCCAGGCTTAATCCCCCAGTGTGCTGCCAGGCTCCTGTACTAGTCTGCAAGCAGCTTAAAAACCCGGTAGTGAAATTGTATGAACACAGTAAGATTGAATAATTTACTTTGTTGTTTTTTCATGTCGTATGTAGTTATTTTGTCACCTGTAGATCAGTTAGGTGTTCGCTGCCTTGCTCTTTAGTCGTGACCTGTCAACACTCTGCTAGCCTTAACAAGTCCAGTTCTCTAACCACCAGGTCACGACTGCCTCCATACAGTGTGCGATTGCTCGATGCACATAAAACAGAACCATAGAATTTTTAATAATACTGCTGCAACATTCTTCGCCTTTCATTGCTAGTGACTAAAGTGATTCCGGATCGGTCAGAATCTTGAGCAACTACATACATGTCTGACAGTTCCTCTTACATTTCCTCACAGCCATTGCTAAAAACAGAATCATTCAACACTGTGCTCGAGATTTCGTCAGCTACTTTATGTCAGTTTGCCTTGAATGGAATAAAAAGGAGTATTTTCGCGCTTCTGGTGATGTAAAGCCATGCCAAGCATTATCACTTTCATTGTGTCTGACTTCCTCTGTACAGATCTTCATTGGTCTGTTTAATCTACTCCTGTCGGGGACTAAATGACTGGCTCGTGCTATATTGCTGCAACTGACAGTGGTTCTGCATCCATCTCTCTCTCTTTCTCTCTCTCTCTCTCTCTCTCTCTCTCTCTCTCTCTCTCTCTCTCTCTCTCTCGCTCTCTCTCTCTCATGTCAGTATGACTGGTTTCCTCGACGCTGCCACCAGGGTCTGCGTTTTTTAAACCTCGAACACTCCGAACACTCGCGACATCCAGAGTGCATTGCTGCTGTGTTCTTATGAAAGCGCGAGTAAATGTGTCACAACATGTGGTCTGCTGTCAAAACGCTTCATATGTTCTGATGATGTGAGGTCTCGGCGTGATACATGGCGCCGCTGAGAGTGACAAGACTAATGGTTATTGTACTGGCACAGGCTGTGGAGAAAAGCGCTGTGCTTCTTTAATTTTCTTGGCACCTACCAAGACTTTTTAAGATATAACATTTAGACAGAAGAGTAACAAATAAGTGTAAATAAATGTACAGGCTAAGAAAACACACAACTCTAGATGAATATTCCAGGTGATGTAGACAGTAGTGAAAAGCAGTGGTGATGGGCAGCCCTGTCATGTTGTGCAGCCCTGGCCACAGCACCGAGGGAGCAGTTTCAGAATGAAATCTTGGTACTGAGGTCTGAATGCTATGAAGACATTAATTGCTGATGTGCTAATTGAGAGATTTAATGGGAGGTTTTACGGCATCTAAAATTAAACATCAACAATACGCAAGTGGTTAAATAATTTTTGCTGCACTCGAGTCAATTCAGTCGATTCCAAACAGGAACTGTACACTGTGACCTAGGCATATGTGGTCTGTTATTTTTTCCATGGCTGTATATGTTTACATCTCTTTACCACATCACCTACTTGTTAATGTGTGAAATATATTAATCAACATCCTGATCATCCCAAAGGTGACTAAAGAATTGGAGTTCTTGTATTAAAGTGTTTGAATAAAAGTTTTACTTACGAATTACTGGGCCAGAAAATGGACTAAAAAAACCGACCTGCACTTTTATAAAAACGTCCGATGGCTTCTCTTTTTGCAAACCAGGAGTTTTCTGTGCAATTAACATGGTGTAACACAGTACAGACGGAACAAATCAGACACACTGGCATAACATCGGCAAACCTTGTAAATCAATACAAGATTCATAACCTCTCGACAAGTCGCCAGTTCATCAGAGGTCAAACCGGTTTTATGGATTGGTAGAGAAAACCAGAACAGACATGCTGTCAAGTTGATTGGAGGTTGATCCGGGATACAAAATTGTGCCTATGCAATGACAGCAATGTCATAACCGTAATATGAAGTAAATTATTAAAGTCATTTTTTTAAACAAAGCATGAATAGAGCTGAAATGCACTAGTCCTACCTCCGGTACCGTCATGCTTCACCTTGACAAAAACTCCACTGTGATATTTCAGATAAAAATACACCCCGTGTGACTGATAATATTCACATCTCTGCCTAGAACAAGATCATTTGAACCTGGCACTATAAATTACCGAGTAGAGAAAAGCATTTCTGTCACATTCAAAGTACTCACAGTCTGAATGAATTCATTATGGCCTGAACTCTGCTAACACCAGCGCTTTTTTAAACACGGGTTTGAAGATGTAGCTTCAGAAAAAAAAGTTAAACCCTACTTCAGTACATTACCTTGAAATGTATTACAATGCTGTCGGCCTAAAAAGCCCTTGAACCTTTTTTTTCTGAGCCTCAGACATAAAAGTGAGAGAACAGAGACGAGTCTAAAACTACATATGTATTTTTAAAAGAAAAAGATGCTCCTGACCTCTAGATGAAATTGTACATAAATTTACTTGAGGCTTGTATTAAATGCTTAATGTTTACATTTAATATACTTCGTCTTACAGACTATACATGGTGTGGCTGTTGAATTTTGACCCTATTCACAATTTAACGCATTTATTTAGCTGGACTTGGGTAAACAGCTGATCACGTGACCTATAGGGTTGATTAGAACAAAGACCAGCAGCCACACCGACCCTTTATGGATTCTGTATAACTGCACATGCTCAGTCATATACTGTACATTTTATGACTTTTATTACTGTTGGTTTTATTGTCCTTTAGGCTTATGAATATAGTATAACATTCATAATTACTATGAATATAGTATAACAAGCACATTGTTGCAGCACCTAATAGAGGGTGGGATGTACCGTATTGGCCCGAGTATAAGCTGCACTTTTTTTCCAAAATTTCAAACATATAAAACTGGGGTGCAGCTTATTTGCACGACCGATAAATTTTCAGTTGTAACAGAAACTTCAAATCTAGCTGCACATTTATAACACAACATGTTATGATGCAACAATGACGGTCATGTTTGGATTTTTGAATAAGTGGTTATTGGGTTTATTATCATCGCATACCGACCAAGCCAACGTAACCTCCTCTGGCCATTCCGTGTCTCCGTTCTTACCGAGGGCGCCCCCAGGCTCGCCCGCCTCATACGAAAGTTCTGGAATCAACGCCTTGCACCATCTAGCGACAATTGCCGTGAGCTTTGAGCCCAGTATCTACCACACCGGCCCAAAGACAATAGGTACTAGATAAAGTTTTATTCTCTCAATTTTTATATATTTTTTCTGAATCCCTCTCAAAATTACGGGTGCTGCTTAGATTCAAGTGCGGCTTATACGGTATATGTCTGTACATAGGACACATGCCAGTCAGCCATGACCTGTTGGTTAGAGAACTGGGCTTGTGATTTTTAAGGTTTTAAGTTTGATTTCGAGAGTCAACTGGTCAAGAACCAAACGCCAACTGCTACCCGGGCGCAGTGGCTAGGGCTGCCCAGCACACCAAGCATGTGTGCTCACTGTTGCCATGAAGTGTGTTTATTAGTGTATGGAAATGTGAGTTTCACTGCACGGTTTGAGATAAATGCGGAATAAAGAATATGAATTACTAGGAATAATAATAAATAGATGTAAAAAGTATTAAAGTAGAAAGTTTTGAATTTCCTTACATTTTTATCTGAGCATTTGTGGGATGTCCTGAAATAAGTCCATGTTTCAGCAGGTCATAATTGCTTTGGAGACATCAGGGGAATCTACCCTATATTAAGTGGTTATTTTTCATATTATGGCTGATATGTTTTAAGGTATCACACTTTTACTGTGGTGAACAAAGTCTGAGATACTTTGATCACAAGTGAGTGTTTTTTCCTGTTTATGCACACTGCTTCTAATCATGACCATGAGAGGATTTCACATTTGGTCTTGGCATGCGATCAGTGATTTCAATCAACACAGCTAATTTAGTCTCTCGTATAATTTAAGCCCTCCCAGTGCAGCTTTGCTCTCTGATCTTACCTTGGGCCAAGAAGCATGTGCAAAATCTCTGGCTAACTTAATTAAAGTTTGGTTTGGATGCTAACTGAATTAGGAAGTTGAGTACAGGGTGAGCTATGAAGCCACAATGCATTAGCTGTGTTTAGCGGTATTTTAAAAAAACTCCCCACTGTTTTTTAAGGTGAAATGACTCTAGTATGCCTGAATTTGTTCCACAGCGTAAACTTAAAACAGTCTATGCTTTCCAGATGTAAACTCTGAATGGAGACCTGGTGTGTCACCTCTGATTGCATCACTCAGAAAACTTTTAGTGCTGTTAGTGAGTGTTTAATTAGCATGTTTAAAATTCACTGTCAAGAGTAAAGTAACGGTGGCCAACAAATCTATAAGTGAAAAAATAAATAAATAAAACTGTTAACATTTTGTCATTTATTTGCGTATTTTTAATCTTTGTGGAGCCTGATACAACTTAGTAATTAACAAACAGTTCTCTTAATTTCAGTTTGGTTGTTTACTAAAACTGAAATTATAAAAATTATAAATATATATTTGTTTTTCACAAAAACTCTATTTTTGGAGCTGATCTTGGATATGGTCAGTATTAAAGCTATCTAGGCCAAAAATTCTGGAAAGTTGTGTAGAATGACTTTGTGCATAAAAATCACCAAACATTGACTTTAGCTGGAATTTCACAAACAGGATCACATATGTGAGCACGACACACGATTTCACCATTAAGTACAATGTAGCATGAATGGTGGTTTCTTAAGCCATACTCATTCAGCTGTGGTGTCTGGCTTGAAAGATGAACTTTTGCATTAATATAATATATTGTATTGTATATTGAAACCTGTCTATGGCCAGCTGTAGCCTAGTGGTTAGGAAATGGGAATTGTAATTCTAAGTACAAGGTTCAAAAGTCACCTGAGATGCTCTTGAGCAAGGGTGTTAACCCTCATTGCTCAGACTGTTTATTGTAACTATTGTTGGTTATTGTTTGTATAAAGGTGTCTGCTAAACGTTTCAAATATAAATGTATTGGATTACAAAATTTCAGATTACAATAATTTTTCCAAGTTTGGTATAAAGACAAAACTGAGCCTTGTGGATTCTCCATCAATATCCCATTATGATCTCTACTTTTACATCTAGGAGTTACCAATCCAACTAATGCAGAACATGTAATGTAACTGTGTAATGTAACATGTAAATAATATAACTAAATATTTTATAAACCTTTTACGTATACTTTGCTCCATCCCAACCCTTAAAATGTACACTGTTTTTTAAAGACGATGTGTCTACAAGCAACAAAGACTGGACGATTGTCATCAGATTATTCCAGCCCCTGTAATGCTAGAACTTTTTAAAACCTTAATCTTTTGACAAAAACTCAAGCATCTCATTCCCAAGCATTGAGTATGTTAGTAACATAATAAGAGAAAAAAAGATCACGATTGTGTCTGTTTAAGTGTTCACAAACAAACAAAACAAGTTATGAGTATTTGTATGTAGGCAATCAATGTAAACACAAGACAAAATGTTTTTGATAACATTAAAAAACATCCCACACTGACCTGCAGTGAAGATGGTTCTGTCAAGACGAGCGCTTGCCTCTTTAGCTCTGCCACAGTGACCTGGCACTTCTTGCATGACTCCACCACTTTCGTGACATCGTCTCTGTCTGTTTCGGTGATGCTAACTGATCGTGCACCCTCAGGCTGAGGCCGGTTACCACAGCGCAGACGCTGCCGTGGACTTTGTTCGGACGAAGAGGAGGAAGACGAGTCAGCCCCGGAGTTGCTCTCAACCTTGGAAATTAAACACAAATATGAAGTTCATGCCTTATAAATATTGAAGTGTAAGAAGTGACGTTATGCCCTGTCTACAGATGACAGTAAAACCATCAACATTCAGTAAAGAGTAGGGCTGGATTGGTTGGTTACAAAACCTTGTTTAATGACATCAGCATTAGTTACATGTTTCTGAATTTAGTTTCATTTGTTGTTTAACAACATACGACAAAGTGAGAGTTCCTTTAGAAATGTTGGCAATATCAATAGAACAATAGACAACAACAAACATTAAACAATCCAGCATATATGTATACATACATATATATATGTGTGTGTGTATGTATATATATATATGTATATATATATATATATAATTATTTAGAGAATAGAGTCTCTGTGGAAGTTTTTTTTTTTCACTTTAGTTGTATATTTATTTATGTATTCTGTTCTTCCTGCTTTCTTACTGCTGTAACTAGTTATTTCCCCAAGGGGCTCAATAAAACACCATTTGCATTCTTTAAAAATACTAAAGTCTTTTCCTCAAATATGTTGGTATTTATAAAATGTGTTGGTATAATGGTAAATCTAAAAATAAATATTGACCAGAGTTGAAAATTGCTACATACAAATCAATATAAAACATCGTGTGTTGTAGTTTCACATTGTTAATAAAACTTAATGAAATCTATTACCTTACTGTACGTTATCAAGCGCGAATCAAAATCACAAGTTTATGACAACAAATTTTCATATTATTTTTATATTTAAAAAAGCATTATCGCATCTTTGAAAATTAACCTTAGATTTAAAAAGTAACTTTTCGAGTCACTTACAGTCGTGCGCATGTGCGGACCGTCAGCAGTCGCGTTCTCCTCAGCTCCAGTCATATTGATAAAGTTACCAAACAGTAAAAACTCGTCTATGTTTTAAGTTAATATTCGCGGTTGTTTATTAGTTAAACAGCTGAAGTTGGTGCCAGAAACTCCGCAAAGAAAACATGTTTAAATTTCCACGGACATGAGTGCGCTGTTTCACCTCCATGGCGGAGCGGAGATCCAGTTTAGCTGCTGCTGTCACTGTGGAGCTTTCAGAAGAAGCTGTGGAGGAGTGGCACTGCAGCTCCGTGCCAAACTACTACACCAATGTCCCTACTTTCATACCACTTTTAATAATCATACATACTAGTTAGTGCCACCTGGGGGGGGGGGTAACAGAGGACTTGTTTATCATTGAGCCCCTTGTCATTTGATCTGAACATCAGATCTACCAATTTCTGGATCAGATCTACCAATTTGGTTCCCTGCCATTCTGAAACATATTAACCAGGTATTGAATGTATGACAAATAATCACTTGGGTATAATGATGGGATGGATAGATAGTGCATTCTAAAGCCAACTTTTTGGTTTAAATGAATTACATCGTATTGATTAATGGAAATAAATCCACTGTGCAGCTATTAGATACTGCAGTTATTATGTTTTTTCTTTGACGTAAACTATTGCACACATGTGGAGAAAATAAATTGTAGAAAATAAATTGTATATATGTTTCAGAAGAAAAAATCATAATCCAGAACGATAGTGCCCTTTTGCACTCAGCAAGGTCCCTAAAGACATGGTTTGACCTGAGTCACAACCCCAATAAACACTTTTAGAATTAATTGAAATATTGATTGTGAGCAAGGACTAAATGGCACAAATGATCACAGACACAATTAAAATCATCTTCCCAAAAGACATCGATTTATGCATGAGGAAATACTATCAGTTAATGTGGTCGAATGAAATTTCCAACAAGCATATACAGATGTCCGCATACTTTTGGCCATATAATGTATGCCTAACACAGATTTGCTTTGTGTTACTATGATAATGTAAATTGATCTGATTAGTTTACAGCATCATGTACACAGTGAAGTTTAAAAAAAATCCAAAGTAAACTTGATTGGTTCCTTGTGTTTGTCTAAAGCTTAAATAAAATTAACTAACTTTACACATACAGTACAAAAGTCTGTAACGTTGCGGTATTTCCAGCCCTTCACTACTACTACTACATTTAAAATTATAATTCAAATTCTAAATTGTTTGTGTATAACCAAACATTAATTATTTAGTATTTGTCATTAATTTTATGCTGAATTTCAGTATGCTGAATATAATTAGTTTGTTTAACAGTATGGATCTAGTATGGATCTACACAAGGTATTCATCAGACTAGCCTAGTGGTTAGATTGCTGTACCAGTAATCAGAAGATCAGTGATGAAGTGACCACAACAATGACCACTGCTGACAGGCTGCTGCTTTTGGGTCCTTGTGCAAGGCCCTCAACCTTCAATTGCTGAGACGGTACACTGTAACTGTACGGTGTAAGTCACTGTATTAAAAATTATATTCCATCAACCTGGAGTAAAAAAATTTAGTCTGTGCAGTGTCCCTTGATATAAATTATCAATATTTAGGAAAATTGGACATCTGCACAACTCACAACACACTCGTATGACAGCAGCCACAATAACAATGAAGCCCCATCACCTGAGCACAGAGCTAAACCACACATCATTCATACAAACGATAGAACAAAAGACAGAAACTATCCTTTATTTATATCTCACTCTGTGGTAAAACCTCAACCCATAAAATGGAGCATAGCCTGGCCGGTTGTATCAGTATATCAAGTTGGTTTGTATAAACCCCAAGTCTCCAGTATCCTGGAGCTGAATGTAATGCTCAACAAACGTGATTCTTTAGCCAAGCACAAACTATAAGTGCATTTGTAACAACTAACCCACCCAATAATGGGTTGACTGTAGGTTGAGTGCTATTAATTCTTACACTAAACTACGTAGTACCAGTTTTTGTTTTAAATTTCAGGCTTTCCTTATTACTTTGGCGCCACCATTTGTTCATTGTGTTGAATTGCAGTTGGAATATTTCATAATTTAGCTAAGATTATTATAAATGTTAACTACACATAAATCAAGTAAAGATTTAATGAATTTCATCGGCATAATTTGAAATCACAGCCCAAAAAGCACTTTCTGTCCCCTACAGCAATGACCCAGTTCTTTGTTTACTCACAGGCTTCTTCCTATCACTAACAGGCTGGGCACCTGTAAGTGATAAAGCGGTGAACAAAAGTGGTCAACATTTAACTAATGTTTAGATTGTTATATTTAGGCCTGATGTCAAAAAACCAGTTGACCATTTATCTGGAATCTCATGTTTACTTTTTAGACTTGATGTTTAGTCTACATACAAAGAGCTGTACAATAGTCCACACCTAATGATAACGCATCCTCTCTGCATTAGGTCCACCAATTCTCATAACTCTCATTATTTTCTCACTGCTACTAAATAGTGTTTTTTTAGTCTTTGCATTATATAAAGGTCTAGCTATACTTTCTCAAAAAGATCTGTTGAGTAGTCCGACTTAAGACAGTAGACATGTAGTGCATTTACAGCATTAAAACAATCCTACTAGTATCAGATTCATTACCTGTTTTAAATGACGTGTAACTTTTTAATATCATGTTTTGTTTACATTAATAAAGCAGAACACACAATTACATGAAACCATAAGCACAACCGTGACTCAAATAAGATTATTGTCTTACATTCATAGACAACATAACACTTGATGCCAGAACTGCTGACACCAGTCTCATCCAGTGAGCAATTTATAATCAAATTTCTAAACTTTTGTTTTTTACTGCTTTGCTTGTTGAGTCTTTTCCATTCACAACGGTATCTCTGTGTTTGTCATATACAACTTTTTATTTGGTAGGAAAAGCGATGATAGGTTTCTGTCTGTTTTTGTACTATGAGAGGGTTTTGTTGTTTATTTGTTTGTTTGCTTTTTTTTTTTTTTTTTTTTTGGGGGGGGGGGGTTTCTGATGTGACTCTTAGATTATAATCATCTACAGTAGATCAGTATTATCATAATAGTAGTTAGTTCTTTATATACAATAATATATTACACACTGTACTGTACAAGCAACACATCTTCCTCCACTTTATTATCAATATCACAGTTATCATTGTGCCAGGCATCAAACCCCCCCCCCCCACCACCCCTTGTTCTAAACTGTTTTTCCAAGCTTTCATTGATTTGTTTTTACTTTACATTTTGCAGTGTTTTGTCCGAATCTTTACAAGGAAACTATCCTAAAAAAGTGGCAAATAAAAACGATTCTGATCATAGTAAAACTTGTTCATGAGTGATTGTGAGTGTAAGAGATCCTGGAGCCTCCAACTTGTGGAGTGTTATAACTACTACCTCCTCACCTTGGCTTTTCTTCTCAAAAGATGACTTGTAAATCCAAAGATGATGTCGGAGTCCACGAAAAAAGTTCCTAAATCGATAACAGTCGGATTAGGCTTGTCCGATCCGGACGAGTCCTCGGACTTCTGTAAATCCATGGTAGGAGAGGAATCCGTGCGCTTTACGTTAAATTCTGAAAGCGCGTGCGCTCCGGTCTTCTTGGATTCATTTTAAATTTCACTCTGTTGACTTTTAAACCGGAGATTCATTGTAAGTCAAATTCACGTTTGTTGTGAACTGTCCACAGACCCAGGAAAACCTTAAACATCCATGCGCTATGAGGCAACATCCCTGTGAGACGCCTTTTCATCCATCCATCCATCCATCCACTCCGTGCGCACCTGCAGTCCACACTGTAGCTCCGCCAGCATCCGACCGAGATGAAGAGGACCACCTTCATCAACCCCACCTCTCTTTCTCTTTCCTACTCTATCTCTCTCGCTACATTTCATTTAGTCTCCACCTCTCTTACTCTCTCCCTTCCATACCCTTTCATACCCGGCATCTCTCATCCATTCTCATCCATCCATTCTCATCCATCCATCACCCTCTGCTTTTCTGTTTATTCTCTTCCTTTTCTTTCCCCATTCTCAGATTCCACCTACAGTTTAGGCACCGTTGGTCCTATCACAGTATCTGACACGCAAGAAAATGAACAGCTTAATATCCAATGAGCAATGCTTACAGGTCCTTGTAAATAAAGAACATGTTCTTTCATAGATATGCTTTATTTAGGTCCAACAACATCATCAAAGCTCACAAAACAAGACCAATAAACAACACTCATTTAAGGAATTACAGTTTTTCATTAAAGCTGTGGCAGCAGAATAACAATTAATTAATCATCTTTCACCTGGTATAAAACGGCATGGTGGCTTAGTAGTTAGCAATGTCGTCTCAAAGCAAGAAGTCCCACGTTTGATCTTTAAGCAGAACGATTTGGGTCTTCCCTCCCAAAATCCCCCAAACATGCAGCTGGGTTAATTAGAGATGCTGAACTGTATTACAGCTGTACAACTGTATCTAGCCACTAGGATGCATAAACCAGCGGATAAATAGCGAGGGTTGTGTCAGGAAGGGCATCCAGCATAAAACTATGCACAATCAATAATGTGGATGGCAATCTGCTTATATGTTTATCAGTTAGAATTTAGGCACAGTGCCGTCAATCCAATGTGCAAATTAAAGAACAAAAGTGTATAATAATTAATATTTTGAAAGATTTTTTATGCTAATTGTATTCAGATTGTGTCTCAAATTAGGCAATTTATGCTGAATATTGTATATGCTGGATGTAAAACTGATCCGCTTCAGATTATGGGAGAAACAGTTGCGCTTCACTTGTTCTGTTCTTCGCTCAGGTTGCTCCCATCAAACAATCTCAGAATCGTATTATGGCTGATTAAGTCGATTATATGCTGCTCTTTGTAAGCTGAATGCAGGACATTAACGGTGGTCTGTTAATAAACCTTCTTATCTAGTGCACACAGAGGACTTGGTTGTAGATAAGCAGGTTGCATTATTGCTGTAATAAACTCGTTTCTTTTTTGAAATGTCGTTTTAGCTGCTGCATGAGGGGGAGTAACACTGCAGACTGTCAACAAGTTTGACTGCTAATGCCAGTTAATTACAGAATCATTATTACTAGGTTGGACTAGTTTATCAAAGAATTGCCACATAAATTGTGCATCTCACATACACACACACACACACACACACACACACACACACACACACACACACACACACACACACACACACACACA
>JAOUQU010075859.1:0-16418 GCA_028566735.1 Ammoglanis amapaensis
CGTTTTTCTTTCCTGCGACTAATCGACCAATGGAATTTGTCCGACTAGTAATTTTTTCGGTCGACCAATGAATAATCGATTAATTGCGGTCAGCCCTACATAAATATATAAATAAATGCTAATTTATTACATATAATGATTGTTAGAAATGGGGTTTACTTTATTTAGTTTAATATTCAGTTTCTTAACCAATTTCCTTTTGGTTTTGGGTCTGATTTTACAACAATAAGCAGTAAAATTGGACCATTCACCTCCTATTTATGTGATTTACAGCATTTAACGGATGCTTTATTTCATTCAAAGTGACTTACAATGCTGTGACAGTATATCATTTCAGCAATTGTTAACAGTGGCAGAGCTACAGCGATCTTATATTCGTAATAAATAAAGCTATAAAGCTTAATGTTATGATGTCACATTCAGAGAAACCTTTCTCGATTATATTATAAAGTGTCCGTGTCATATTGCTCTCATACAGAGGTACACATACACAAATGATAGTCATGGAGACCCACATTATATAACTGTTAGTAAAAAGGAGTGTTTTTCTAACCCAGAAGTCTTGAACTAATTAACAGTCCGGGCTCTAGGGAAAATTTAAATAAGGGTTTTATTTGTATTTTTTTTACCCAATTGCCTTGAAAAGACTTTATTACTATTGATTTGGGGATTAGCTGCTTTCTCAGCTATCTGTTCAGAGCAGGCTTTATACAACTTGCTTATAGCCATTTCTAAAGAAGCTAATGTAAATTCTTGTGCACACGAGTAGACACGAGTCCTCATGTTCTAGAGATAAAAAATAAAAACAGAAGCTGACCTTGTACTCTTCTGGCTCGGTCTTTCTCTATTTACGATTCTAGTGGAGTCAGTTGGTCTCGTGTCTGTATAGGAATGAATGGAAGTATACTTCTCATGAAGTGGTTAGGTGAAGTACTAAAAAAACATGGATGAATCATTGAGTGTTGCTCTATCCGTTTAAAGTCACTTATTACAAAAATGTATTGCTTACAAATGTTTAAACAATTATCAGATCTAACCGTGAATACATTTGAACTGGGGAAATTAAACTATAACATAACTAAATGTAAACAGCCAGTTGGGTCGGTGGTTGTTCTGTTATATTACCAGTTTATTATGACCATCTTGTTTATGATCTTGTAGACAAGACTAGTTTTTTCAATAATAAGGTCCTCGTTGGTTGTCACGTGTATCTGGAGCCTGCAGAGTGCAGTGCATCTCACATATATAGAGCAAATACGACAGTCAAGCTGACTTAACTGCTTAATGAAGATTGCTTAATTGATCAATGGAGATAATTCAGCCATGTGACCGGTCCTGTTTATGTACAAATATCCAATATATATCTTATTAGCAGACACTTATCCAATGGAACACCAATTCACACTCGAGGGACCAACAGTGACATTTTAATGGCAGTGGGGCTTGAACCAGCGACCCAATGCTTGTGTTTTCCAGCATTGGTTAAAAGGTGTAGTATCTTTAGTGGGCAACTATTTGTGTGTCATCTCATTTATGTAATATCAGTAATATCTTCCAAAGTAATTAAAATAAATAGTCTAAATATGTATTTTTGTTTTGGTGAACATTTACTTAACTTATTTTAATCTCCAATTAAAGGCCTCTCGACTTTCGTATTTAAAGTTTTGTGTGAATCTGTCTAATATGGGTTTTAAAGGTAATTAGGCATTTCCTCATTAATAGTGTGCTGGAAGGATTATTGTCCCTGTACTTTTAAATTGATACACATTTGTATGTCATTTGGAGAGTTTCTTGAGTCAAGGCAAAGTAATGACTCGTGTGATTACATTCCCCAAGAATTAATGAGTAAGGTGTGTGAGAAGTCATTTATTAATTCTAATGAATATTTCTAATGAATGTTTTCTGTTCCGAACTATTCAAATACTTTTGTAAAGATTTCACATTCATTCCTTCTGACTAACGAAATCATCCTGATACTTAATTAGTTAATTAGTAAACCTTTAAACAGACCTTTCTTTACACATATTTCATTTTTTGTTCATTTTTTGTTCATATTCATTTTTAATTGGAATTTTCATATTATTACAACCATTTCTGATTTATTAAAATACTTTGTTGTCATTTTAAGGCTCATGTTAATTCATGTGGTTGCATTTGGGTATAATGAGCTGCATGGGGGCTCGGTGTGAGGTCGTGTGCATCCGTTATATGCAAAGTTAGTATGTTCTCCCATTGTCTGTGTGGATTTCTGTTGGACGTTCTGATTTCCACCACAGTCCAAAGAAATGGAAGTGAGAGGGATCGGATATATTATGTGCATGATTCTGTATTATATAGAAATGGAAATTTACATACACAAAAACATATACTAGGGTACGGCAATGAGCACATTATAGCCCCACAATATATAGCTAGTACTAATACAACAGTGTGTGTGTGTGTGTGTGTGTGTGTGTGTGATTGTAATTGTGTACTTTTATGTTTTATGTTTGAATCCTTGCTTTTATTTATATAAATGCAGGTGTAAACTATTTCCTCACTGTAAACCATTTATTATATTTTATTGTGTTAAAGTTAACAGTGATAAACCGAACAGCTTTCAAACCATAATATCCATATTATGTTGTTATTATTTATATTCTCATTTTGAAGCAATAAAGCACGTCTGCTAAATCATTTAAAATGGTGAAAAATTGCTTTTTTTATAAACCCATTTATAATATACTAAATGTAAATCAATAAAACAGTGATAACCTGAGCAGATTTCATACAAAAATGCTTCAACACGTCTCCTTATGTTGTTGTTATATATATATATATATATATATATATATATATATATATATATATTCATTTTCATACTGTAGACATGTAGCACATCTGGTAATGTTTTGGTAAATATTTGCACAAGCTAATGTCTCCCTGTTTTCTGATGATAAATAATGCAAGGCAATTAGCTTGTCTAGGCAGCCCGAGTCGCTACGTTGTAAAAGAGCCGGTATTAATTATTTCCTTCAGGCTCTATTTGTATACTTGATAAATAAATGTTGAAGTCATTGGCTTGAAGGGAATGGAAGTGTGTTTGCGTTGGGGCTTCAATCCAAAAGGTGAATGGCATGAGTGGTGAAGAATCTGTTGTGCTTAAATAGTGATGACAAGCTAGAGAGGCCACTTGTAGAACTTTGACAAAAATGTGAGTCAGTTCTACAAAGAAGGTCAGAAAGAAAGTATTTTTGTGTGGAGCTTTTATAAACAGATACACAGACTACAATGTAGCAACAATCAAAGGACCGATCAGAAAGCAGCATCAAAACACTGTGCAACAGACAGCCTTCATGACACGTGTCACATGTATCTGTTGCGGATATATTCGCGATATACGAGCAGGTCTTCTTTGCATTGGGGTCTGATCAGACCCTTGCCTGCTTGCACGTGGGCATCAAAAATGTTCTGGCTCTCCAGGTCGACTCGTGGAGCCGAAACTTCGTAAATACTGTCGCCGTCGAACGAGGACACAGGAACACTGAAAAAAAAACAAATTCGGTATGATATGATATTCGGTATGAAAATATGATATAGCTAAAAATATGTAGACGTCCATTCATTAGTTTCAAGCAAACCTAGTGCTATAAGATCTACGTAACAAATGTATGTAATCAGTGAGACGTTGTTTCTTATAATAGAAGGATGACACCAAAAAACAAGCAGGATTCAGATAATAAATAAATAGGTTCAGTGTTAAAATCAACTACAAGAAAAATTACAAGAGGTGGCAAGAACAGAACATTATTGTACATAAGTAAACGCTTTTTTTAATGATAAAAATACACATTTTTGCCACTGTCCTTAGAAATTAATCCACCGCATTGAACCCAATCCGTGCAGTAAAACACACACTTACTCACACTAGGGGGCAGCAGTGAGTGCACGAAGCCTGGTGCCGTGGGCAGCCCTAGTGGCAGAGCCTGGGGAGCAGTTAGGGGTGAGATGCCTTGCTAAAGGGAACTTTAGTTGTGACCTGTTGAATCAAATCGGCAACCTTCCGATCACAAGCCCGGGTCTTAAACCACTCGGCCATGGTTGCAAACAAAACTAGTGTTCTTTAAACGTTATAGTTACTCGCTACTTCTAAACATGTTTACACATAACTCCAATAACATCTATAAGATTCTGTACGGGGATAAATGTGAGAAAATAATTTCATGTCATGTTTCAAAATTTTGTAATAAATAAAGTAATGAATGCAGAATGAGCATCAAAATGGAACTGCAATGTAACCTGTAAAAGTAATAACAAAAGCATAAGACTGGTAGCAGCAGTAAGTAAGGAAGTTAGCATAGTTTCAATTTGTAATTAGTATAAAAAGTATCAAATATAATTTATGCATATAACTAAAAGCATTCAGACAAATGCTACAAGCATTTCGAATGTTTGGTTTGATGTGAACGCGGAGCTGGATTTCTTCTGATCGTTTGGAATCGTTTTTGTGAGTCTCTGGAACCTATGTGGAGAGTGTCATGTCAGGAACATGGGGTCTCTAAAACCCAAACAGTCATCTGCTGTCTAAATGGAATGTTAGCAGCTCAGATGGATGGAGCAATGCGGAGGAGTGAGAATGACAAAGAACGGGCGTAAGCAACATGCTAATATTCAGTGGTGCTGTACTAGAGGTTTATGATTATTAGATATAATATACCAGGAGATAGAAGTTTGCTGGGAAATGGGCCAAATTAAATTAAATTAAATTAAACGTGCCAGTGAAATTACTAATAACATGCTTTCCTGCTAGGCAAATAGGTATATAACATAAGAGTAAAAGTGCATGTGCTAAACTGGACTGCCTGCAATCAGACCTGTATCCTATTCAAAATGTGTGGCATATTAGATAGTGAGATATACTAGATATTCATTATCTGTCATGTATTCATCGACGTGTATCCAGAACAGTGAAATTCTTTCTTTGAGTATCGCAGCTGGGGTCAGAGTGCAGGGTCAGCCATTGTATGATGTCCCTAAAGCAGCCAGGATTAAAGTGCCTTACTCAAGGGCCCATACACAGTGGCTGAATAGCAGAGACTTGATTTGACCAATCTCCAGTGTACAGCCCAAAGCTCAAACCCTCTAGGTTACCGCAATATTTAGGAACAACAATGGCTCCAAGCTAAATAACCACACTCAGTTAAGCTATTAATTTGACATGGTTATGAGACAGTAAAAATATCAATCCATAACAACAATCCTAAGAAATTGAGATGTTCTTGAAGATTCGAAGCCATAATAGTCGCCATCTCAGCAGCGGAATCTGTGAGTAGGAGGGGAATGAATACACAAATCTGTCTTAGAAGGCATGAGTGGGATTGAGTGTTTGATTAGAATATATATTCAAATGTACATCAAATCAATCCAGAGATGAGTCACGGGACGGAGCTGGAGAAGCACGGTTTACTTAATGCGCTTTATAATTGAGTAATTATAAGTTTGCGGACACCGTGTGTACAATGAGCTTTCTAAGACATTAATTTCTATTGCAGAAATATTCTCAGGGTTAAGGATTTTGCTCAAGGACCCAGCAGTGGCCATGTAGCAGAACCTGGACTTGAACCCCCAACCTTTGGATTCACAGCCCAATGCTCTACCCACTAGGCTACACTGTCCTTCACAACACATGCTGAGATAAGAGTATGGAAATTTAGAAATATGGAAACATGCCTTCATTGCTTCTATATTTAGTAGTACAAACACCCTTTTCAGAGAAGTTGGGACAAGAATTTGTGGATTCGTATGCCCTGAAGTACAAAAAAAACCCCAATAAAATAAAAGAAATAACAAACTAAACAAAAAAGTGGAAGTATAAAAAAGCATACACACATATACAGCATGTACATGTACAAACACTTACACAATATACATAGACATGAGGGACAGTGATAGCTTTGTGGTTATGGTACCGGGCTAGAGATCATGAGGTCACCAGTGGTGTTCAAAAACACAAAATGGTGTTCCATTGTAACAGTAAGTCAATTTGCTGAAAATGTAACTGCGAGTACACATATAAACATCTATTAAAGTGAAACAAGTTTGGTACAAAACTTTGTACAACTCTCACCATATTAGTAGATATCACAGTTGCACATTGACAGATGACGCACTTATTTCGGTGGTTCATGTGACATTATTATATTTCAATGGCATTATTCAATGCTATTCAAAATTGGAAGAACGGTCGGATTGGATTGAAACAGTTGTTGAGTCTGTTTAACCTTGATTTGTTGGCCCTGTAACGTCCACCTGACAGCAACAGAACAAACAGAAAAAAGGCCTGGGTGGGATGAGTCCTTAAGGGTGGTGTTGGCTCTCCTGAGACAGTACGAGCCGAATCTTTCGACTTGTAAGAATGGTACTTACCAACTGTACACATTTCAGTTTGTTTTTAAGAAAACACAGAACAATCCAGACTAATACAAGTAATCATGGGGTTGGGGTTCGTAATGGCTGAGCCAAACTGGAGCTCTTGCAGAGTGTTCCAAGTCTGCATCTATCTATCAAAGTATCAAAAGGGGTCAAAAAAGTGGTAAACCTGTCATGTGAGTCATGTGTGCTAAGCTACTGTACCTTCAATAGCTAAAATATTGCTGGTTCTTGAAAGAAAGTTGTCAGAATGCAAAGGGAGAGCAACAAAATATTATTAGTGTCTATAATGGTATACCTGATTGGTATACACATGTCTGTTATAGCTCCTGTTGTAAATACTTTATTTATATGACTTGTTTTGCTTGTTTCAACTGGGTCTGTCTATCTGAATGAATATATGAGTAAATGAAGGTAATGATAGTGTAATTAAAATTTCCAACAAGCTCTTGGTCCGGTGTCAACGCAGCATTACGTTCAAAATTGTGCTCATCTTCTATTCCCCAAACTGCGTCACGAGTTTTTCCTGCAGGTGCTCTTTTTCATCACATTATGGAGTCACTGCTAATAAACTAACTGCTATATCTGTTACCCTGCTTCAACGTGCTAGAAACTCGATTGGTGGAGTGTGAAGTGGCCTTTTACAGCATTACCTCCTGCTCGAAATGATTTTAGTGAAAATAAAAACAACAGCAAAACTGCTATTATGGGTCAGAAGGGTAATGACCGAACCTACCTTTTATCATTTATATATATATTAGATATTTACAGGATGCAAGGATGGATTCACAGATATTCATAGAATAATGGATTCATATATGAATTCCCTTAATTTACCTCTGAAAGATAAAGCATTCATCCATCCATCTCCACCCACCCACCATCCATCCTTCCATTAATCAGTGTTCCTTCACGAACTTCCTTTTGCAGCCATTGCAAGTAGATAGTAAGTCGTTTTAAAATTTTATTTGGCTCTATCCAGAGTGATCCATTATGAGCAATCGAGGGTTGAGGGCCTTGCTCAGGGACCCAACAGTGGCAATTTAGTGGTAGTGCAGCAAGTACTCTAATTCAGTACTTGAACCACTAGACCATCACTGCAAGTATATAATCATAATAATGTGATTCAAGAACAGAATGTTTTCATTAATGTGTTGAAATGTGTAGGTCCAAAACTCACAGGTTGATATAATTTTCCAGGAATTTTTTCTGGTCCATTAGCTTGTCGCTCCTTTCCACTTTGTGCTGGTTTTGGCCAAGATGAGCAAATCTGCACACACAGAAACGCAGTAAGATAGATGTAAATGCGATTATTTAAAAAAAATTAATGATAATAATATTTAAATAAGTAAACCATGCATGCAAAGCTCAACGGCCTAATTACAAACCATTCACACCTCCGGACGTGTTTAGACAGAGCATCTTAAGTACCTGGGGTAGTACGGTGGCTTCAGTTTTGAGCTGTTTTGGGTTTGATTCTGTGTGGAGTTTGCATATTTTGTTGTTACTCCAACTTTGTTCTGTGGTAAAACGTGAACGGGTTTTTAAGCTCTTGTGCTTCGGTTTCCTCCCAGTCCAAAAACAAACAGGTAAGGTAAACTGAAGATACTAAATAATCCATAACTACGTTTGATGTGACTTGTGTGATGAACCAACGTCAAAGTGTAAAGCACAAAAGTAACTGTACTTTGAGGAGTGATTTTAAAATCATGGTTTTTACTTTCAGAGCACTTCAGGGTCAGGCCCCCAAATACATATTGGACCTTCTGAAGCCTCTCTGTCCATCCAGGACTCTGAGGTCTTCAAATCAAATGCTGCTGGTGGTCCCTCGTACCCATTATAAAACTCGCGGAGACAAAGCTTTTCAGGTGGTGGCCCCGAGGCTCTGGAACGCTCTCCCTCTGTCACTTCGTTGTTCAGATTCTACTGACTCTTTTAAGAAACATCTTAAGACATTTTTATTCAGACAGGCTTTTAGTTAAGTGCTTCTTACTGTGTTTTAATTTGTTGTTTTTTATGATCTGTTTTATTGTGTGTTTTTAGTTATTTTGCTCTCTGTTAAGCACTTTGTGATGTTGTGTCTGTGAAAGGTGCTATAGAAATAAAGCTTACTTACTTACTTACTGTATCAAATTGATCTCAGTCAACATAATCTAATGCTTTTATAAAACCATGTCATATTTGGTCCGTTCACTGGTCAGCATTTAGTCCAGTCTTTATAAAAAAACATGTCTGCAGTGGAATCAGTGAAGAATGTTGCCAAGGCAGGACAAATTTATTTGTTCAGAGCCTTTCATACATTGTAGCAATTCAAAATCCTTCACAAAATTGAAAACATTTCTTTCATTAATTCTTTAAACATTCCAAAGAGCTAGAGCCCTAGAAAAGCTCATTGCAAACACACAGTAACAAATGAAAGCTTTAAGATTTAAAGAAAAAAAAAATACACGATAAAATATCTAGTAAAATTAAGAGCAAAAACACAAGAGAAGAGGAAAGTTTTAAACCTGAGCTTAAACATTACAGGAATGTCTGATATCTTCTGGCAGTTTGTTCCAGTTCTGTTCAGCCTAACAATCAAACGCTATTTAATCATGTTCAGTTTGGACTCTGGGCTCGACTAGTTGTCTTGAGTCCAGAGATCTACGAGATCTGATGGGTGTTATATTAGCTAAACATTATTCTGGACCAACTCTGTTTAGTGTTTACAGACTAGCAGACCGGAAAGGATGAAGACAACATTTAAAAAAAAGCTAAAATGTTTACCAAATACTTGGATCAGAGATCTTGAGATATGACTTTCCATAGCGAGTACGCACATTTTGTTTGTGGTTGACTTCTCAAGTGATTATGTAGGTTAGAATCTGAACTTGTTCTGTTTTTACTGAACATTAGACTTAAAGAGATAAGTTTATCTTAAATATTTCCTTAGTTTATTGTTAGAATAAAAGAAACAAAACAATAAACATTTTTTTTACAGGAAGCACCTAAATCCACTCTAAAATCCAGTAAGATGTCATACCTGTAATAAATGAGAAGGTCCTTGTCCCTGGGCAAAGCATTTAAGTTCAAGCCATATGGCTCCCTTGCCAGCTGTTTCTGCTGCTGCAACTCCTGAGTAGAGAAAAAGCCAAAGGTCAAGAATTGCAGCATGAAATGATGCAGAAAATATGCAAAGAATATGTTCATTTACACCCATTGCTTACAAGTACATGATCATGTTTCAGTATAACTCTTTCAAAGCTCTGATCCCAACCGGCTTTGGCTATTTCAAGATAAATTGGAATGAATTGGAATTGTAAGTTGGGTCACATACTAATTGAATAAAGGTCTGCAAAAACGGTGCAGAAGCTTAGCAATAGCATGGACACACCACAATGTCATCTCCAACCCCATCCCCAAAAACCCGATCATGCAAAACCATAGGCAGCCTGGGAACACCACACTCATAACTCTTTTTGTAACATAAATAAATAAACTTTGACTTCACTTTACTTTCCATTTGTTTTTTCCTCTTAATAAATATGCAGCTTTTCTTAACTCCCTTCGACCAAGCAATCATCAGCCCAAAAATCACTGCTACTCCCAAAATAAATACATGCTAATGTACTGCACTGACTGACGGGTATTCTAACGTTGAGATTGTAAACAGATTTGAATACTTAAGCACTACATGGTAAATCTCGAACACATATTCACGTTAAATGTGTAAATGTAACACCGTCACTTATTCATTACATGTCAATAAGTTCGATTAAATGATTAAAGCTCTTTAGCAATTGACAAAGTATAACATTTTAGCTTATTTTGTTTATAACTATCTAAAAAAACAGATCAAACACAGTCAGTATTATTGGTTGCATTATTGTCAGGCTGTATTTAAATTTAAATTGACAAGATTGATATCAAACCAGCAGAATCTCACAATCCCTTTTATATGTTCTGTTTTAGTTCAGATAAATGAACATACAAACAATTAACAATGAAGTCCAATATTTGATCATGACATCATATATTGCTCAGACCAACATAATCGATACTTTTATTTGTCTAATTCGTAATAAAATCCACTTTTTGTCAATGTTTTCATTCGTGGTGGCCAGCTTTGAAATGTCCACCCCCATAATAAGCCAATATATAAGCACATTTAACACAAATAATTAACAAATAAACCACATAATAGTACAATACAGCTGTTTCATTAGCTGAAACATAATTAGTTCACTGCAATGTCAATTTAACTGCACGTCAAATCAAAAACTTAAACATTTCAAACACTCGAATCACTGTTTTAAAATCGATTAATAATATAATAACCCAATCGGTTCAGTGAAACACACATTTACACACTAGATACAAACAACAATATACAGATACATTTCAGTGCAATACTGACAATACACAGTTGTGTGATGTTCTTTAAAAAAAATTAATAACTTACTGTTTTTCAATGACACAGCCAGACATATTAAGCATCTATACAAAATAATTAGTCCTTGCTGCCAATTCAAGAAGAATACTTAATCATTCAGGATTCATACTTTGACCTGCAGAGCTTCCTGTTTCTGATTTCTTTATGTATATAATAATACTTGCATCTAATGTTATTAGTACCATTTGTATATGTACACATGTATGTATATGTATTTGGGACAGGCACTAGGATTTTCTAGGTTTGGTTTGTTCTAGGTACTAGGTACTGGGACAAATCCGTGTCTCCAAATAACCAGTAAACCTGCATGTTTTTGGACTGTGCGAGGAAACCGAAGCACAAGAGCTTAAAAACCAGTTCATGTTTTACCACAGAACTAAGTTGGAGAAACAACCGAAGCCTGCACAAAGCCTTGACCTTACTCATAGTGCCTACCTTACTCTAGGGATAAACTGGAAGCTTAAATGAATATAAATTCTCTTTATCTGCAACATGGGATTTCAGAAAACACAAAAACACCTGTAGATACATTTAAATTGTAGTGGAAAGCCATTGTGTGGAGTACCTAGTACGTCCAGCAAGTGCAGCAAGGCATGATGCTCAAAACCCATATAAAGGGAAACTTTTCAGGTGCTCACATAAATGGTCACTAAAGTGTATCCCGGTCCACATCATTCATCTGGTGTAGTTTTTACACTGGATGCCCTTACTGATGCTCGAGGCTTGAGACTGGCACTACAATGCCAGCGTGACACACAGCCAAACCCAGCATCACCGAGATCTGAACCGCTCAGGGTTCAGACTGAACAAAAAGAATTCAAAATACTAGAAAAGATTAAAACAGACCCAACAGTGGTTCAACTGAAACACAGAGAGCAGAGGTAGAAAAGATGAAAACATGCAGCAAATGTGCATGTATCATCAATTAACAATCCTCCCTCTTCCCTTCCTTTTTGCCATGGGAAGAAAACAAATATACAGCCTGCTAGCCTGGTTGGTATGGCAACATGACAAAAAAAACAAAACCTTGAGTCACCCGTGTGGGATGTGCACTTGAAGAGAAAAAAGTGCAAAACACAAGACTGGTGCACGTGAGAGCAGAATCTGCACGCTGTAATACAAAATTGCTGTAAAATAACAGCAATTTTCAACTGAATCGTCCTGTAAAGCTTTGAAAACTGTGTTTACTGTTAAATCAGCCGTGGCTTTAATTTACTAGCAGATCTGGACAGTATTACATTATATAATAATAATAATAATAATAATAATTCTAAACACAGCTTTTTACTGTTTAAACTAATGGGTTGTGTGTGTGTTTGTTGTAGAAAACTGTTTTCCAGGGAGTGGATACATTAAATACAAGTGTGTACACGCTGGTGTTTTGATGGCTATGGTGTTCCCTCTTTCGTTGGATTTTGGTTGGCCTACTTTCTTGCTCTTTTGTGGCTTGGCTTTTTCCAGAATCATTGGTCCTTTTTGTGTGCTTTTTACACACAATTCATATAGTGAAACACACATTTACACACACCAGTGAGCACACATCTCGAGCCTTGCGCCCGGAGTAGTGGGCAGTAGTTAAGAGGTTAGTCACCTCGCTCAAGGGCACTTCAGTCCTGATCTCTCAGTTCTCAGCTACTGGAATAAAAGTTGATAGACTAGAACTTAGTCAATTTCTTTGTCCAGGTCCAATTTGTGCCATACAAATATTCTTAATAAATTTACAGAAATTTTATGGTGATTAGTATTATTATTAAACAGGATATTAGATTATACAACCACTGCCCTCTTTAGCTTTGACAAAATACCACAAAGCAAATCCGGCTGTTCACATTACTAGTACCCCAACAATGGAACATGCTACCAGGAATGAGCCGTCTATCATTAGAAGCTCCAGACTGAGCACTCCAAAAAAAGCATTTACACTCCTTACCACCTCGTATCCACCTCGCACGTGCCTGTACTTGTGGTAGTAATTCAGTTCTCAGAGTTCTCAGTTTAAGGAATATGAATTATGAGTCAATGAGTTAATAGGTGAAACAATACAGATGAGTTGATTCATTTGAGTCAGTATGTGCTCATCTACCGAATCTTAACTGTACTTGAAGCTAAAAATACACGAAATCTTGCTCATTGTTGATACGCCACCTAAAGGTCCTTGTTTGCAAAACTTTAGTTTATATATATATATATATATACTTGCGTAATGATTCGATGAAAACACGGCTACATTCTTGAAAAAACATTCATCCACTAACATGAATCAAAATAAATATTGTAAGCACAGACCACACAGAATTCATCAGTTCAGGTTCAGGTTTTAAAGTTTAAACACATTCATGGATCATTTTGTATTTTAAATCCACACAGAAATGATCTCGATCGCTCTGCCAGGAAGGATTCACTTTGTTCAAATCTCAGATTGATTCTTAAATTTGTTTTGGTTTGTCTTGTCGGTTTTGCTGAAATGAAATTTCATCTGGGTATTAAGTCTGGTAAAATGAACGAGCGAAACTGATTAACAGAAGATTACATACAAATGAGATAAAAGCGAGGAGAGAGGAGGCAGGAGGACGGAATGGGAGACCAAAACGGCTTCCATGGAAACAGATGAGCTACCGAGATATCGAGTTCAAACATTTAGCGTTAAACTTTAATGCGACGTAATTGGCTGCGGTGGCATTTAATTAGTCTGGTAATGATTTCCAGTGCGAATTAACAACTTTTTGAGGCTTAACGATGTTCGTCAGAGAACTCTACTTGGTCAAAAGTTTGTGAACACTCTGTTCAATTACACAATATAGCTGTTTTATAGCCGCGATTGGATGACTTGGGGTGAACAGGAATGCTGAAAATGATCAAATTGATACTTTTTAGTGTGCACAAATGTCTTTACTGTTGGATGCCAAAGCACAGCGATGTTCTCCTTCTCTCGCGTGTAAGGTAAGGCTTTGCGTCCCTTGAATAATACAAAGCAAACAAAGCTGTGATGGTTTAGTGGTTAAAGTACTGGGTTAGAACTCAGAAGGTCACTGGTTGAAGCGCCACTATCATCAAGTTGACACTTTTAGGCCGCTGGAAGACACTTTACCCTCAGTTGCTTGGTTATAATTCCACATTGTAACTCTAAGTCACCTTGGATGAAGGTGTCTGCTAATGATGAAAATGTTGATTATGCAACACTTGAGATTTAGTTTTAAAAAATTGGAATGTGTCTGCAGATTTCCCTCAAAAATGCTCTTAAAAAGTCTTTGTGAAGATTTTCTTTGTGTCTTTGTGAAGATTGGTTGAGATACTTAAGATCAAGTTAAGTTCATTTTTTAAGGGGAAAAACTCACTTCAGGACTGTATCCGAGTCCTGATGCTGCGTAACACAAGAAGGGTTTTTATATTGTTTTAAGTATACACAATTTTTGAGCAATGAAAGGTTTAAGACTTTGTTTAGGGCCCCAACAGTGGCAACTTGATGGTAGTGGGGCGTGAACCGGCGACTGTATCCGAGTCCTGATGTTGCGTAACACAAGAAGGGTTTTCATATTGTTTTTTTCATACCTCTTGGGAAAGGACGTTGTCTCGTGACTCAACAAGCTTGATGGGCGTGTAACGTTGCGAGGCAGCCGGGTCGTCCTCCCGGTCTTCCTCCGAGTCGTCCTCGGAGCTGCTGGAAATCTGTTCCTCGCTGGGGGGAGGGGGAGCGCTGGCCGCCGTCTTACGCTGCAACACGGTCTCTTCCTTGTTGGATTTGTTACTGTAGTAGAAATGGAAAGTGCAACGTTAGCTGTTAGGTACCAAGAAAAAAGACGGCCTTGAAGGACAGGTAGTTACAGGCTGACAGAAGGGACGATTTATCAAAACAACATTTGGTAAATCGACCGTCCGTGTTTACGAGCACAGTGCGTGGTAGGTGTTTCAGTCAGCCAAGAGTTCATAATGAGCGGAGACCATGTGTTACCGTTTTACACCTGAAAAACAAGTCAAGTGAGGCATCGCAAGGTTAAATATTCACACACTCTAAAACATGAGTAGAAGAGCATACGTGTGTGTTTACGTGTGTGTGTGTGTTTGTTGAGAGTGGCTGGGGGGAGGGAGAGGGGTTGGTTAAGGACTGTTTTCTTGCTTTCCTGGCTATCCCTGGCAAAACAAGCAATAGCCGATGACCAGGGCTCTGTAGACCATTATTTCCCAAATGTTCCCGGGTCTCACCCCCCCCCCCCCTTCTATAGGCAACGAGGCTGTAATCTCAACCACAGCTACATTAGGAGGCTTTTATTAATAAATCCTGAAAAATATCTTTCCTGATCAGATCACTGATCAGACCACATATGATTGGACGACCATATTCGTAAATTCTGAACGGTTTTGACAACATTTATTGTACAATGATAAATATTTTTTGTCTCATCTGTGTATATTCTTAGAAATTGAGATCTTTTCCTGCATGATACAGATATTACGATGTCATTGCTCTATTACTGTCATCAGACCATCTGGAAAAATTTCATAGGCACACGATGCTGCTAAGAGATGGTTCCAAGGTGGAAAGTCTGTGATCTACTTTATAAGCAAATGTATAGAGTCTTTATTAAACAACCAAAACTGTTTCCATACCAATTTTCCTTTTTCTATATAGGACATAAGTATAGGGCCCAATGTCCTAGACAGGACTGCAATGAATTAAACTACGACCACACCTGAACCCTTATTAAAAAATGTTATGGTGTTGTAGCACAGATAGTAAGTAAAGCACAATCTGTGGTTTCAGCAGTCAATGATTTACTAGTAATTTATTCAGAAACCAGTATAAAATATATACTGTGCATATCAGTGCAGTATGCACTATTTATTAGTGCAATTATAAATTATATACTAGTGCAGTAAACAATAAATACTAGTGCAGTATGAAGTATAAACTAGTGCAGTAAACAATAAATACTAGTGCACTATAAAGTATAAACTAGTGCAGTAAACAATAAATACTAGTGCAGTATGCAGCATACACTTATGCAGTATAGAATGTATACTAATACAGTATGCAGTATATACTAGTACAGTATAGAATATATATACTAATACAGTATGCAGTACATACTAGTGCAGTATAGAATATATATACTAATGCAGTATGCAGTACATACTAGTGCAGTATAAAATATATACAAGTGAAGTGCAAAGTATATACTAACGCAGTATATACTAATGCAGAATGCAGTATATACTACTGCAGTATAAAATATATACTAGAGCAGTGCAAAGTACTATGCAGTATATACTAGTGCAGTATAAAATATATACTTGTGCAGTGCAAGGTATATACTAATGCAGTAAACAATAAATACTAGTGCAGTACGCAGTATATACTAATGCAGTATGCAGTTCATACTAGTGCAGTAAACAATAAATACTAGTGCAGTACACAGTATATACTAATGCAGTATGCAGAATATACTAGTGCAGTAAACAATAAATACTAGTGCAGTAAACAATAAATAATAATGCAGTATGCAGTATATACTAATGCAGTAAACAATAAATACTAGTGCAGTACGCAGTATATACTAATGCAGTATGCAGTTCATACTAG
>JAOUQU010075967.1:0-14205 GCA_028566735.1 Ammoglanis amapaensis
TTCTTCTTCTTCTTCTTCTTCTTCTTCTTCTTCTTCTTCTTCTTCTTCTTCTTCTTCTTCTTCTTCTTCTTCTTTCAGCTGCTCCATGTCTAAAACTGTGCGGCCCCCTAGTGGATACTTTAGGATTAGCAGTTTATTTTTAAAAAAAATCTGGTCTCATTGCAATTTCTCACTTTCAGATTTATCCTGCGGGCCAGATTCAACCCCTTGGCGGGCCATATGTTTGATACCTCTAATCTAATCGTTTGTCCTCACAGCTAAAATAGCCTACATATTTTAGGGACATTTTCTTCAAGTGTTTAGAGAGTGTCTGGGTCCAATTTTTTAAATTCATCTAAAGGAGCATTTGGACTCTCAAAGTTGGAAGAGAGTTTATCCCAAAGGTGATAGATGATATAAAAGTTTGGGATATGTCCCAAGCTTACCCTTACCATGTCATTATGGACGTTTATCTATGCTTTGAACGTTTTCAAAAGTTAAAACTGTACAATGATTAAAATACATGGCTAGGCACTTGATTTTTCACACCTGTGCAAAGTGAGACTGAATGAAACACTAGTAATTAAAAGGCACATCTCAATACATTTGCCATAACATTTGGTAAAAACATTATATGTGCTGTTTTATATTAAAGCAGCATGTGAGAGCATGTAAATAAATCACGGCAAAGAGGTGTTGTTAAGCAGGATGTGAAGCAGAGTATGGTTACAACTCTTTCCTATATTTTATTCACAATAATGCACAACCTCGAGTGCCTTATTTCTTTTATAAAATGTTTACAACACACTTTAGTAAAATAAAAACAAGGTTTGATTTATAAATGCGTTGACTGAAAGCAAAATCGCTAATAAAATCGTCTTCGGTGACACAATCCAGTCCGTTATTTAAAAGATTTCTGGTTTCTTTAACAATCAAATACTGCCATCTAGTGGCTAAATTACGAGAGGTGTGGGTCAGAGGTGTGGGTTATTGTGAATAATGTCATAATGAGGAAGGGTCATCAAAGAAGATGACAAAGACGTACAATTTTTACCAGGAGTGGGAGAGTAAGTTTTTACTGACCACAGTAAAGGACAAAACTATTTGTCTGATATGTCAACAAAATGTAGCTTTGGCCAAAAGAGGCAACTCTCCACAATGCATCCTAAGTTTGAGAACACTTATCCAACAGGTAGTTCACTGAAAGGTAGTTGGGGGAAAAAAAAAAAAAAAAGTAAACAGTTATTTTTATGCTACTGAAGGTAACACGCATATTTTTGTTATTGTAAGCAGCATAGGGCTGATATTTATGCTGCTAGATCTTTGATTTGTTTAGATTCCAAAAGGTGATCTTGTACCTGGAAAAGGTTGATGACCACTGGTCTACATGATGTGGGCAGTGCTACCCTCACACAGTCTGAGCAAAAACTACACTGCTTACATACATTTAGAACATTTATTTAGCTTCACACGATGTAGGCTTCCGTAAATTGTTAAGAAATGCTACAAACTATTTTGTTTGTACTGTTTTTAATATTAGTAAACCAAAAGTACAATTGTGGCTCTTTGGTGGTTATGATGATTATTATTATATGTATATGCAATATATATTGCATTCTTATATGATTATTGTATTTCATCAGTAGTAGTGGTAGTTAAATTGTTGTAGTAGTTATTGTAGTTATTAACACCCCAAAAGCACAAAATTTAACAATTTAGTTAAAACTCTTAATAAAACTTTTACATAGAGTCCATTTGCAGTTACATATTTTTACTTTAGACCGTTTTTTGTTTGTGATGTTTGAGATGATCACCTGCTGTAACATGTAACGAAATAACTCAATAAAAGTGTACAATATATGTCTTGTATTTTATAAGTAGAAAAATGACTATAAAATAGTCCATATCATGAAAGCAATCCATTTCATATTTGAATTGCTATTTACTAATTTTATTTTATTTTTTTTATCTTAAATTTTTGAAGATTGATTTTTTTTTGTTACATTACTTTTTTAAAAAAATTGTTACATTATTATTTTATACAAAATCAGAGTTTTGGTAAGTTAGTTTTTGTGAAACAGACAAACAATTATAGACTATTTTGTTTCTACTGAATGTATGAAACTTGTATTTATACTAAACAAAACCTCTATTTATTTTATTGCAGTTATATACTGTTGGAATTAACTAATAAATTGTTATAGCCAAATACTCAGTAAATCCCCATTTGAAAAAATAAATAAATAAAAATAAATAAATAAAATAATAAAACTTACCAGAAGTATCAGAATCTACCATGCCAACGTTACTAGCAGGTCTGGTTTGATATCCAACATTCTCTCCAGTGTCAGTGGATCTAAAGATTTTGGGTGGCGGTTGTGGCACAGATGGTGCTGCTGGAACAGGTGCTCTGCTTTTACTAGCCCCAACTTCTACATTTCTCTTTTTTCTAAAAATTGGTGAATCCAATTCATCCTCACTGCCACTTGGGATAAACATTTTGGAACCACTAAAAAGAAACAGAAGCACACATAGTTTATGTTCAGAATATAAATGTAGTTCTTCCTCACATTAATTTCTAAATCTCTTACCGATTCTTTCGTTTACAGTAAGCTGGACGGTCATCATTTTCATCCGATTGCAAATCTGAGGTCACTGCTGCCCGTGGCAACTTTGCACGTGCATCTTGATATGTTACTGTTAAAAGAGCAAAAGGTTTTAATTAACACTTTGTATGAATTTCAAACAGTACACAACCTAATGCAGATATAAAATTTAAGACCTTTTTAGTCTCATCATTAATATTTATAGGTCAGGTTTCTTAGCAAAATAATTCAGCTTCCTACTGACAATGTGACATTTTCTAATTTTTACTATTAACAAGAAAGGGAAAGTTTGTGAACAAACTAAGTTGGCTTGGAAAAGCATGCTAATAATGTTAAAAAGTTAACATTTATAAACAGTTTGACATCCATTACCTATTGAATACCTTAAATTCATTGCAACCTTAAAACCACTTCCATCATGAATGGAGCAACGCAGTGTTAATGCTGCTGTTAAAGCAGCTAAACAATGAAATTCCAATACTTTTGACTGATACAACAGCGTTCTAAAACTTTTGACTAAATGTTAAAATGTCAATGGCTTTGGCTGATAGTTTTCAAAATCTTTTGTATAGCTAATCTATATACAGACATTGCTTCGGGAAGGGCAGAGAAAGCACTTCAAGCGCAGCAGCATGTGTGTGAGATGGAATGAGGGCCACCAACAGTCCACTATTCAGATCTATGGGGAGAAAATGTATATTTATTTAGTTTCCAGCAAAAAAAAAAAAAAGTGATCTGAAGAGCTTTGAAATTCTTGACAACTTCATGGTCAATTTTGAATGGATTCCTATGGGGGAAAATGTGACAAAAAATGTCATATTGTTACCAAAAGGACCAAAAGTTACCAAAATTGCTGGTTTTAGCTTAAAAACCCGTGGCCTGTGTGCAGAATACAAATAAGCAAAAATAGAAGAACAGTAATCCAACTTAATAAGACATTTCAAGTTATATATACCCTCTGTGCAAAGCACCCTAATCTCAAAACTCTTCCAGCTGTCACCAGGAATCTCTTGCCGACAAATGGCTTGCCTGATCCTGCCTACTGATTTGTATGATGGCCAAAAACAGGAATTGTTTTGCACCCAAGAGTCTGGTACAACCTCAACTTCAGAAGATTCCCTGAACTCAACAATGTGAAACATTCTGTGTAAAACAGGGGGGGGGGGGTCACAACAAGATGCAATAAGATGTAATTAGCTTGACGTAATTACACAATTGGCTACAAAAACAGTTAACACCATATTTTTTATGTAATAGTGGTTATGTGAATAGTGAAAGTCTGCCAAGGAGATGGTAAAAGAACTCACCCTTTACTTTCCAAACAGCATCAACCAGAGTGAGAACACTGCTCCTGCTCCATGTGTGGCAGTGTGAGTTTTAGACCACAATACCCCCCCCCCACCCACCTGAGCCCTTAAAGGCACGATCAATAAAATAATTACTTTATCAATACTAAGACTGTGTGTACTAATACATTATTTTTTAGTAAATTGTGCAAAAAAAAGTGATGCAAAATCCAAATATATGCCACAAGTCTGAAAAGACCAGTCTGTTGCTCAAGATTTGCAAAGTAGCAGTTTGTTCTAAAAGGCTTTGACGGGCACAAAAACATAAGCTTGCAGCAATAGGAGACTATAACTAGCAGCGAAAGAAACAAAACTGGCCAGACAACATAATTCAAGATATTCTATATGGAGAAAGAATTCCAAAGCTTAGTAAGCCGATTTCTAGTTTAGTTTGTGCAGCTCCAATTCTCTACTCCCTTAACTAGTCTTTCCTAGTCTTCAGAGGCTTACCAGGCTCGAGGCGACTTTAAACACCTATCTCATAACACTTAGCCCTTAAAGGCCAGATGTTTGAGTGTGTACCCCCTACAGAGCATTAACTCCACCTGGGATTACCTCCAAAAAAAAAAAGGAAAAATAACAAAGCAAAATAATTAACAAGTGTTCCGATGGAAGAGTCGGCAACCAACTCAGCAGGAACACACTAAATGGAGCTCACCCTACTAGTCGTTTCACATTCTCAGATCTGAATTCTTCACAGAACTAGTAAGCATTACTGTAAATGCAATAACGGAATACCAACAAACTGGTCTTTAAAGGGCAAAAGCACATATTTTTTAACATTTGCATCAAATTTAAGAACTTTCAGGTCTCTTGATAGATTAGACAGAAGATATGTGCCATAAATCTGAGAGTCAATGGGATACTCATAAAATGCACCGACACATCTAAACTCTTTATAGACCAAGTAACAGTCATTTCTAACCATTACCACATTTTGGACAAGCCCAATGGTTTCATCACATTTAAAGCAGTTATCCCCTTCTGTGATTTTCAGACAGAATTCACTAGATATGATCTCTTTATATTCAAGGACAGCTTCTGAAGTAAACAGGGGAACAGGTCCATTGTGGTGCTGTTTTCTTGGGTGCCAACCAGAGAGCAGTTCAACTGTACCTAATGAGGTCCTGTGGGTCATTTCTGCTACACGGCGAACAATCTGCGCCACAGGGAACTGTGGCCGTCTTATCATTTTTTTGATCTGTCCAAGGCAATTTTCAAAAGGAAAACCAGAAATACCATCAAGATGACCATGCCTTTTTACATCATCACACAGATGCACCAAGCAATGCACGTTGTACACCAACTGTTCCTTTCCATAAAGTTGTCCAAAGTGTTCCACAAATGAAATTACAAGAGTTTTTGCAAAGTCACAAAGTGGCGCACTTACAGAAGGACTGGCTAACACAGATATGGCAACAGAAATTAGAAGGAAGTTTTGGTAAACTGGTGTGCTCAAAACATCAAAAAGGACTACAGCACCTGTATAGAGCAAGAACTGTCTCAGTTCTGTGGCCTTCCACCTGTTTCTTTCTGCCACACTCCGAGGCTTGCGAGCAAATTCACAGGGGGTGTGGTTCTGTAGAGAAACAAGATTTTCAGACAGTGTCTTTACTTTCTGTGCTGGTAGGCGAATTCTGAGCGGGCCACAAATCCAAAGATCTAATAAGCGGCGCATTACACCAAGACAAACTAAATGCATGTAATCATGCGGGAAACCTGACACCATTCCTAAGCCAGTTTCAACCAATGGTGAAGTGGTCAGGTGATGGTCTTCATCACACATTTCTGAGAAAGATTCATCTGTTCTGAGAACAGAACTGGTTTCAGGGAAAGTCATGCGGTTCTGAAGGTAAATGCCACTCTGTATGCACTTATCACAACCATTATAACCACTGTGACTTTTGATTCCTTTAATGTACGCTCGTGCTGGGGCATCACAAATTACTGTGCCTATTTGAAGGAAAAATTGCTTACCATTAAAAATAAAACCAGATCTCAAAGATTTGACTTCAGTGACAAGGTCTTTCAAATATTCTGAGAGAGAGGTTGGTTTGGAGGTACCTGCAAAAATGCCAATAATGAAAGGTTTTTTGTGCAATTCTTGTATTTTTCCAAGGATTGGCCAAAGCTGCATGTTTGTGCTTTTGTGAAGTGGAAGCCCATCAAAATTTAATTGCAATTTTAACACATGTTTACTTGGAATTTTCTGCCAAGTCCCTTGTAGAATTCCAGATATTGAGTTAAGAATGCCAAAGTAAAAGTAAGTACCCCCTCCAATGTTTTCTATTTTGTAGTCATTGGGTGTTTTAAGTAGTGTTCTGGCATCTTTTGGCAAAGTTTGGTGAAAAGGTCTCAACACAGACAACAGTGCAGTAAGCGCTACTGAAGTCACACCAAATTCTAGCGCCCAATTCACTAAAGAGCTCTGAAGTAACTGTTCAGGATTCTCCTCTAAAGTCTCCTCTACCTCCAAATCTGAATCAGTACAATTCAATTCTGCATCATAGTAAGGCAAGTCAATATCGTTGTCTTCCATTTCCTCAAACACCTGGCTGACAAATGATGAGTCAGACTGTTTAGGAATAGCACAGTCAGGCTCCTGATTGAAAGACTGTAGAAGTTTATCTGCACGTGCCACAGATTTTCGTCTAAGATTAGAGTTGGAAATGTAGTGTTCATAGTTCTCCATCTTGAACTGACCCCACTAACAATCTTAATAGTTAATGTGTGTTAAATGTATACAGACCTATGTGGGGTGTTTGTAGTGGTGCTTTTGACCTAAAAAAAAAAAAAAGGAGTACAAAATTAGTACCTGAGAATGTCATTACACAAAAACAAACTACAAAGATGTTTTGTGTGTTTTAGCTGGAGTTGCACAATGTACCGAACATTAGCGTTTGATAATTTCAATTCTGTATATAGCACAATTACTATTACGATTCCAATTAGCATGCATGAAATGATTCACTTATTCAGAATACGATACAGTTGCTTAATGCTGGCCACCGGCAACTGAGTCAGTATTCTGAACAAATTGGCATGCCAATTTGACTCAGGCAAGACTTGCCCTCTCTCAGCAAGGAGAATAGAACATGCACCTGTAACCGCTACACTGAAATACACGCATGTGACTAATGTAACATTACATTTCTTTTAAATCAGTGATTCAGATCTTTCAACCAGATTCCAATCCAAATTACAAGATCGTATTTGGAACACCCCTAACCCTGACCTACAAAAAACAAAGTAGTCAACAGGTTAGTGGACTTAAAAGATACACTCAGAAGTTTTACTAGTGATTGTTAATCCATTTGGGGATAAGCCAACTGCCCAACTTGTCATGTGAACTTAAGAAGATACTAATTTCATCATGTTTCCAGCACACATAGAATATCAAGCATGTAACCTGCTTAATCAATCTTAATGAAATATTGAATGTGGGTTATTTGAAACGGTAAAATGTTGGCTATTAAAATAGCAATAATTGTTCTGGATTTAGCTTATTCAGAACTTAATTTCTGCCACCCTTAACCAGCCAGACACTGACTAATAAAAGTAAAAAAATATATTGGGTTTAATTTATCCACTAAAAGTTCATAACCCTGCAAAAGCCTCAAATAATTTTTTGTACAATGACTTTAGACAGAACCATGAAAAGAACATATTTAAATCACCATATATATATATATATATATATGAGACAAGAAATGGAAATACCACAGTTCGGCCATTCCTTTCAAAGCTTAGCCTGTAGATGTGGTTTAACTGAAAAGTGGAGTTTTAGTCATGCTACAATTTTGTCCAATGTGCTCTCTTTTTCTGATCAAGTATTAGTTAAAACTCTACAAAATACCACATTGAAGTTGCTTCCATACCTGAAAAATGTTGCTCCTTAATTGATGAGCAGGCTAGGCAGAACAACAGATGACCTCAGTTGATGTCTTAGTCTAAAAATACAAGTGTTAAGAGAGAATACATACAGTGGCTTGAAAAATGATTATTTCTCATGAACTTTCACATTTTTACTACATACCCAGTCACGCCAATTTATAAAAGCCACACACACACACAAGTTAGAAAAGCAGTGAGGATAATAGCTTCAGAGACAGCTATATTTGTATAATGAAGAAAACGTGAAAAAGAAATCTGTGTGAGTATGGGTAACTTCACAATATTTTGCCATCTTTAATCAGTAATTTTGGACTAACTGAGACTAAAACGCTATGTCCGCACTACTGATTTGTATTAGACTAGTCAAACTGACAAAATCGTAGTACAGTTCTGCTCAAAAAACAATTTTATAAAAATCTTTCCTTTTTTGTTTACATGTTTATTTACGGTTTTATTTATATGCATATTCTTGCATTTCATGTAAATCTTTATAAACAGACTTAATGTTTCTCCAGTCAGGGCCAGATTATCACATTATAATTGTTTTAAGTCACATAAGAGCGTAGATTGATCTGGACATTTTCATATAAAACATACAGATATTATAATATAGGAAATATATGAATTTATGACGATATGCAAAAAAGAAGGACCCCTGAGGGTTAAAATTATCCTGTGTCTCCCTATATTAACTAATATTTTAAAAACATGTGATTGCAATCATTTTCTAGGAAAATAATACATTTTAAAATAATTATTGTAATTAATGTCAGGGGTGCCAAAACGTTCGTCCTGTAAATGCAGCATTCCATACCTGAGAAATGTTGCCCTTAATTTGGTGTTGTCTTAACCTAGAAGTACAAGCGAGATTGTGTGTGTGTGTGAGAGAGAGAGAAAGAGATAATACATATATGAATGCAAAAAAAGTCTGGATACATAAATTGAAAATGTATACGTTTGTGACAGAAATAATCCTGACTAAATAATATTTCTGTCACTGGCACTCCCAGTGCTATTAGCATTAGCAGCTACATGGGTGCACACGTGTTTGCTGCTATCAGCCACCTAATTGCTAACAGAGCATCTATACTTATAACTTGTATCATGGACAGAAAAGATTTAACACCACAAATGTAGTTTACAAATAGCTGTTTATGTAACTGAGTGTTTGGTTTGATTAATTCTCACCTGTGCTGGGGACTTGTGGGCCTTCAGTCAAAGGACCTGACCTGGGGATCTGGGCTGACTAAATACATGCCTGATTGAAAGTGGTTGTGTGGGTAATTCCATTTGGAGGGGGGAAATCAAAGGCTTGACTATGTAATAATGTTTAATAATCGGAAAGTGTTTGTAGAATGTATTTATGACAGTAACTATGTATATTATTTATATTATTATATGTTGATATAATAACTAGCAGTAAATCAGTTTATTTGGGGTTAATTAATTGTTTAATGTTTTGGACTCTTCCAGGGGAGGGTACAAAGTATAAAAGCATGGCCTAACCCAGGAGTGAGGGCAGTTGGTAGTAGGATTTGGAAGTGAGTGGACCTGTAGAACTGAGCTTGGTGTATACATTTGTAAATAGCATTTTCACCGGATCACTTTTGTCACCTGG
Source organism: Ammoglanis amapaensis (assembly GCA_028566735.1). Lineage (NCBI taxonomy): Eukaryota > Metazoa > Chordata > Actinopteri > Siluriformes > Trichomycteridae > Ammoglanis > Ammoglanis amapaensis. The sequence continues at coordinate 9,444 of JAOUQU010075967.1, forward strand.
GAGAGCACTCTGGTTAAATAAATCTTCCTTAAAAGACTTCTTTTGAGTAAGCCATCATTTTGTGGAACATCAGGACCATACAATACGTCACATAGTGGTGTCAGAAGTGGGATGGCTACTTATAAAGGAGGACGTGTGGTAAGGAGGAGGACGGGCCTTCGCTCACAGGTCCGAAGAACCAGGGCAGATGAACAGTGGGAGACGGCGGACACAGCAGAGGAGATGGAAGAGAAGGAGAAAGTGTTCTGGCCAAAAGGACCCACTTCAGTGAGAGCAGTGATTGAGGCAAAACCAACACAACCCAAAGGTGAAGACACCATACCGGAGACAGCGTTGGTGTCTCTCTTTAAGGAGTTTCTGGCAAGCCAGGAAAAACGAGACGATGACCTGCGACATGAACTCCGGGCATTGACAGACACCTTTGGCAGGGTCAGGACCACTCAAGCACCAACGGCCATAAATGCTAGTGGGAGTGAAGAAGAAAGTCCAAGATGGGATCTTCCAACACCACGGCGGCCACAGCCGCCAACCCAGATGCATACATCCCAGGAGTACCAAGTAGGAGGACTCCAGAAAACGAGTAGGCATCTGCCCATTGAAATGGATAATAAACCCACCTTTTCAAGCAGGGAACCAAAGATGCCCCGTTTTGAACATGGAGAGGACATTGAGAATTTCCTCTTGAGATTTGAACGCATGGCCAGGACTTGGAGGTGGCCAGAAGAAGAGTGGGCTTGTCGATTAGTGCCACTGTTAACAGGAAAAGCCTTGGACGCTTATACGGCAATGGACGAGAACAGCTCACATAACTACTGGGACCTCAAGGAGGCACTGTTACAAAAATTTGATATCTCAATGGAGACCTACAGGCAACGGTTTCGCTCCTCAACAGCGCCCTCAGGAGAGTCGCCGACAGAGTCCTACCACCGTCTGCGAGGACTGTATCGACGTTGGGTACGGCCAGAGCAACGAACCAAGGAACAGATTGGAGAACTGATCATCCTGGAACAGTTGCTGCAGATTCTTCCAGTAGAGGTTAGAACCTGGGTGAGGGAGCATGAACCAGAGGATGGACTAACTGCTTCAAAGCTCGCACTGCAGTACATGAATGCACACAAAGGAGGTTTTGTGAGATGTAAAGCTCCCTCATACCATACTACTAAAGAAAATGCTGACGTCGTTCCTAGAGGAGGTACGTGGACCCGAGAACGAGAAACTGGCAAGCGTGAGGACAAGAGCCTCAGATGTTTCTACTGTCAGCAACCTGGGCACAAAGCAGCAGTATGCCCTATTAAAAAGCCAAAGATTACAGGATATTGTTATGTGCCACGGGAAGAAAGGGACAAGGCCACAGGTACTGATGTGATGCAACTACAAGTGCGAATTAATGGAAAGATGCTTCAGGCCATGCTGGACTCTGGCAGTACGGTAACCCTGATAAAAGCGTGTCATGTCCCATTAAACACGGTGGATTATGGATGCTGGAAAGAGATCCAATGTGTGCATGGTGATCAAAGGAGCTACCCGCAAAGTGAACTGTCTGTGGAAGTGCAAGGTCAAAAGTATTTAATAATGGCGGTGGTCGTAGCCAAACTGCCATATGATGTGATCCTTGGACGTGACATACCCACGTTACTTGACCTGATAAAGGGGTCCGAAAGCCTTGGATCAAGAAACCACTGTCCTGCAATGAACAATGTCAAGGCAGAAGTCTCTGTGTCCGGTCCAGTCATCACTCGGTCTCAAAAAGGTCTGGAGCCATTACCTGATCTGGCGGATGACATCATAGTAGAGGCTAAAAAGGGACCAAGAAAAACACGGCGACAACGACGACGGGAGAAACTGATGGGCATCCCCGAATCGAAAGCAGACACAAAAGACTTGGCAGTGGACTGGGAGGTGCCAGAAAATATGGAGGCATTACAACGAAAGGATGAAACACTAAAACCCTGGTTTGAGAAGGCGGAAAGTGGAGAGCAGAAGGGGACCAACAAAGAAAGATGGCTGGTGAAAAACAACCTGCTATACAACCTTTCTGAAACAGGTACTGAAAGACTGGTTGTACCATCCTGCTGCAGACAGCTGGTTTTACATCTGGCACATACTGTTCCTTGGGCTGGACACCTGGGACGCCAGAAAACATACTTACGTTTGGGAAGCAGGTTCTTCTGGCCCTCTATGTATATGGACACACAGAACTTCTGTAAGACATGTGCCGTCTGTCAGAAAGTGTCACCCTTACGCCGGTCAGAGCGTGTGCCCCTGCATCCACTGCCAGTAATCAGCATACCATTCCAGCGAATTGCTATGGACATTGTGGGCCCTTTGGAAAAAAGCAGTGCTGGATACCAATACATCCTGGTCATCTGTGACTATGCCACCCGATTTCCAGAGGCGGTACCACTACGAACAATCACAACACCTAAAATAATAAGTGCACTGGTACAGGTATTCTCCAGAGTGGGGATACCCGAAGAGATTCTCACAGATCAGGGAACTAACTTTACATCCACCCTGATGAAACAGCTACATAAACAGCTTGGAATAAAAGCTCTCAAGACTACCCCTTACCACCCCCAGACAGATGGTCTGGTAGAACGGTTTAACCAAACCCTCAAGTCAATGCTGCGCAAGTTTGTTGCAGATACAGGAAAAGACTGGGATAAGTGGTTACCCTTTGTGCTGTTCGCATACCGGGAAGTCCCCCAAGCGTCCACAGGTTTTTCTCCATTTGAACTGTTATATGGGTGGCCAGTCAAAGGCCCATTGGACTTGTTGAAGTCAACCTGGGAGGGAGAAACCTCAAAGAAATCAAGCACTAGTGTGGTGGATTATGTGTTGCAAATGAGAGAGCGACTGGAGCAGTATCATCAAGAAGCTGAGGAGAATCTTATCCAGGCCCAGCAGAAACAGAAGCTATGGTATGACCAACAAGCCCGGAACAGAGAGTTTCACTCGGGGGACAAAGTGCTACTTCTGTTGCCATCTATGACAAACAAGTTGCTGGCTAAATGGCAAGGCCCTTATACAGTGGAGCGCAAAATGGGACCGACAACTTATGAGATATGGCACCCAGATAAAGGCAAAGATAAACAAACCTACCACGTGAATCTACTAAGGGCCTGGAAAGAAAGGTCAGAAAATGTATTAGTACCTTCATTGTTTGCTCGTCAACTGGAGGTGGAAGAGGAACCAGAGGAGATCCATAAAGCATGGACTGGAGAAAGAAATATCAATCTCTCACATTTAAGTGAGAGTGGGCAGAAGGACCTAAAGCAGGTGCTAAATGAATATCCTGCCCTTTTTCAACCTAGGCCAGGTAAAACAACCATCTTACAACACACCATTCACCTTAAGCCAGGTCATTTACCTGTTCGACAACCACCTTACCGAGTGCCAGAAAGGTTGGTGAGTGCTCTAAAGGAGGAGGTATGTGCCATGAGGGATCTGGGAGTTATCGAGCCATCTTCCAGTGAGTGGAGTAGCCCGATTGTGGTGGTCCCAAAAAGGGATGGATCATTAAGGGTATGTCTGGACTTTCGAAAACTAAATGCCAGCTCACAGTTTGATGCGTATCCGATGCCTAGAGTTGATGAGCTACTCGAACGAATCGGAACAGCACAGTATATCACCACACTGGACTTATGCAAGGGTTATTGGCAGGTGCCACTGGAGGACAGTTCAAAAGCCTACACTGCATTCCGCACACCGCTGGGACTATACCAGTTCACAGTAATGCCATTTGGTCTTCATGGAGCTCCAGCCACGTTTCAAAGACTGATGGATAAGGTGTTGCAGGATTGCGAAGATTTCAGCTCAGCATACCTGGACGATGTGGTCATCTTTAGCACTTCTTGGGACGACCATCTGAAACATCTGCAAGAGGTACTAGGAAAAATACAAGGAGCTGGACTCACCCTCAACGTCCAAAAGTGTGAGTGGGGAAAGGAGGAAACTGTGTACCTTGGCCATCACTTAGGAAAAGGCCAAGTACGACCCCAGGTGGATAAGGTGCAGGCCATTAAGGAGAGCCCTCAGCCGAAGACAAAGACTCAGGTGAAGTCATTTCTGGGTATGGTAAATTGGTACCGAAGGTTCATACCGCACTGTGCCACCATCGCTGCTCCCCTAAATGATCTTACCAAGAAAGCCTCAAGTACCAAGGTTCAATGGACAGAAGACTGTGAAACAGCATTCAGAACACTTAAGATGTGTTTGTGTGACTCACCAGTGCTGGTAGCTCCAAATTTTAAGAGGAGGTTCCAGGTAGAAGTGGATGCTTCGGGCGTTGGGCTAGGAGCAGTGCTGGCACAGACTGATGATGAGGGGACAGCAAAGCCAATCCTGTATATAAGCCGAAAGCTCCTGCCTAGGGAAACCCGGTACTCTACCATTGAGAAAGAGTGCTTAGCTATAAAATGGGCACTGGACTCGTTAAGATACTATTTGTTGGGCCGAGAGTTTGACCTTTACACAGATCATAAGGCGTTGACTTGGATTAACAGCATGAGGGACAAAAATGCAAGAGTGACAAGATGGTACCTGGAGCTGCAGCCATTCAAGTTTACCATGCATCACAGAAAAGGGACACAGAACGTCACGGCAGATTACCTGTCACGGTTACCCGAGTTATCTGCCTTGGTGAAGGGGAAGGTAATGTGACAGAAATAATCCTGACTAAATAGTATTTCTGTCACTGGCACTCCCAGTGCTATTAGCATTAGCAGCTACATGGGTGCACACGTGTTTGCTGCTATCAGCC
>JAOUQU010076180.1:0-27073 GCA_028566735.1 Ammoglanis amapaensis
CCCAGCCCGACCCGGGGATCGAACCCGGGACTTCTTGCTTTGAGGCGACAGTGCTGAACCACTCAGCCACCGTGCCGTATGTACTTATACTTAACAGCAATTTTGAGCTGTTTATCCATTCACATACTGATATTTTGAGAAGTTTGAGAAAACCGAAGACTGTTTCTGTGAGGTTCAGTCAGTGTATAGTAGCATCAGCTTATTAAAAAAAATTGCAGGAAATGCTGAAAAGATCTGGTCTGGTCGTCTGAATGCATTTACCCAGAAAAGCAGGGGAACTTTCTCCCATAGTCACTTCCTGTGTGGTGAAGGTGTTAAGAGAAAGTGCCCCAGATCTTCTTGAACATAAAAACACAGATATCTAGTCTAGACTAGGTCAGTCACACAGAGGATGAACTTATGAAATCAGATGCCGCAAAACAAATGACACTTGTTATTAGTTCTATTCACGAATGTGCGTATTACAGGATCTAACTGAAAGTTTAAACTGCATCAGCAAATGTTAAAGATTTGTCGAACGAAGCTTATCGTACAATATCTGTGACCTGAATACAAACAATACGTCATCATAAATGCCAAAAACAGCACCGCAGCAACACCAGCAAAAGGGCAATCAAGAGATATTACATATAGTTTATATAAATTGTCTCCAGAGGCACATGTAATGCTTTGTTTCGAGCTACGTCACTTCTATACTAATAGTTTACCTAGTGATGGTGGTACCTGCGAGATTCGAATGCAAATCAGGTCCTTATTCTATCACAATAATGAAAGTCAGAAATCAAAACGACTCATTTTTCCTGACACCAGTGACAGTACCAGTATTCAGAAACGGCAGATGTACATAATGTTTAAGGATTATGCATTTAAAATGTACGTAACATACTAAAACAATCATCCAGAACCATTTCTTTATGAGGACTATCCCAATCAATCTGCACATTTTCGACTGTTTTGAAGACAAACAATATAGATAATCTGTTAACATATTGTTAAATGGTTTGTTTATTTGTACACACTGTTTTACAATGTCCGAAGAAGCAATGCAATTGCATCTACTAATGTTTTAGGGTGTTCGCTTTCCTCGCCTCAAATGTTTTTGCACAAATCCTTAGACAAACATGGAAAGTACCTCCGGCCACGAGCTGAAATGATGTCGCCAGTTTTACCTGCGTTTTGCTGAAAAGATACGAGTTCCCCTTCTGCTGGTTCATTTGGCTTGTGACCACAACAACCTCAGACTCCGGTCTTATACCGGCACTGAAAACATTGGCATGAAACACATTCAAACACACCAGAAAAAAAAACAGAAAAGAAGAAAAATCTTTATTTACTACCACTCGCAGCACTGGGGGGTTTCCCGTGTGGTTTGTGCTGTGAGGAAAGACCTCACAGTAATTCACAGGTTTTATTTTACTTTTTACCTTATTTTACCTTCCTACACTTACAGACAATGTGTACAGGCACATCATAATTAAAGTCATTGAATGGCAAAGATTGGCAGAATGGCAATTAAACTCAAAAGTTCCTTTTGATGACGCAGATGATTTGATAATCGCAGTCAGTTTTCTAAACATTACCACAGATTTATGTAAGTCTTGAGACACAAGTATTGAGACATTTCCTGCTTCCGACTGACCATAAAACGGCAAATATTGACATAATACTGTAGATTTCCCACCAACAATTTCAATGTATGTTCAATGCTCATAGTTTTTGTTAAATTAAACTAATGAAGCATTTATGACACATACATATATTATGATGGATGAGTGATGAGTATTAGAAGCTTGTATAGTCCCCATCACCAATAAAATCAGACACACACACACACACACACACACACACACCGATGTCAAGGGTTTTGCTCAAAGACCCAACAGTGGCACCCTTGCTGTGTTGAGGTTTGAACCCGAGTCCTTCAGCAAGTTTTTTTCTTAAACTACACGTAACTGTCGTCTCCTGCTCAGCTTTTCTCAAATCACTGAAGATGGAACCATGCAAAGTAGATTATCTGAAGTATAATGAGGGGGTCGGGAGTATGATTGGTCTGCAGGTAATTGTGTGTTTGAATGGTGTGTATTCAAAAAGAGCCAAAAAGAGACTGGCTTCAGGAGACTGGGGCATTACACATATTGCATGTGATGCAAAGACAAGAAGAAGAAAAAAAATTCTGGGAAATCTTGTTGTCTCACAAGGCATGCTGCGTCATTTCCTTTAGTGTGGTTTCAGATCTTTAAAACCTTTTACCGGGCTGCATTCATGACTTAGTTTCACCTCTGTGCATGGAGACATGAATGGTAATGGCAGGAACATGTTTTGGCAGGTACACAGACCCCAATCAGCATCCAGTAAGTACCAAAACTGCAACTAAAACACAACTTTAGTATCTTTAATAGATCTATTATATAAATTATTTAAGTAACAGGTTCTTAGAAGTGCACAAATAATTATATATAAGGATTTCAATTCAAGCCGTCCAATAGAATTTACAAGATCGTGTATTAATTATCAAAACTGTACATACCGCCAATTTTCTATGTTAATGTTCTATGAATATTTTTGACTCAGATAAATGTGCATGTCTTTTGTCTTGTGTTTCTTTTGAATCTCAGTGATCCTGCTCTCTATGGTACTGTTAAGCATCACCGGTTTGACAAGTGCAGCCATACCATGTAGTGAAAAGACCTGCTGTAAATCCCTGACTAAGGGTGTGAAGCTCGCCAAACTCATGAGCAAAAGAACTGAAGATCTGTTGAAAACATATGTAAGTAATCTCATGCAAGACACATCATCATAATGCTTTATTTATCAATAATAACTGCTTTAGCATAATTTGTGTCACTTTGGGTTTGGTGCTACCCAGAAAGTCTTTTGGCAATGTACTCATGAACATGGAAATGTACCAATGGTCATTTGTAGTATCCAGTCCAGCCATTTGCCTATTTAATCAAAGCCTATTGAAAGATAAGAGAAAGCCAGGTAGCTGAAAAGAAACTCATGTGAGTCAGGATTTAAGTCCCTGAAAGCATCCTGCAATGCATCCTGCTGTGCCATATTCCAACATTTTGCATGTGCGGCACCTACTGATGTTTAGAACTGTTATTTAATAGCAATACAACAAACATAAATGATTAGTGTAGGAACTATATAACATCTGATCGTGTCTATTCATGGATGCATAGCTCTACATGACCTTCTCAGATACACCAACACTGATCTAAGACGTTGACATTCGTTTTCAATTCGTTGTACCCACGTGGATGTTGGATAATGAAGTTGAAGTTGTTTCAGTTCATTAGTAAAGCTGAGGTCAGGACTTGCACTATGTGTGTGTGTGTGTGTGTGTGTGTGTGTGTGTGTGTGTGTGTGTGTGTGTGTGTGTGTGTGTTGGGGGTATCATATCCGATGAAGTAAAACCATATGTAAACATATGTGTGGATGTTGTGGGTGTCTGGGTATGCAAGAGGAAAATAAATAACTTGGACCGTTTGCAGAACTGGTTCAGTTCCATTAAGTCGTGTCTATGATGTAATGGGAAATTAGTACTCACACCTTTTTTTAAATGGGCTGGACTTTTCCCCTTTAAATTTAGATTCGGCGTTCAATAGTTAAATCAAGTCATGAAAAAGCATCTTCATTTGCACACATTGACTCTCATTTAACAGGAATCATTGAGCAAAATATTTCCAGTTCATGTTTATTGGCTACACTTTTGGATTCACTGATGTCTGTACAACTTAAACACGTTTGTGTCTAATAATACACATATTGTACCAGGAGATGGTATTATAGTAATGGTTCTTCTCAGGAAATTTCATAGCTTATGTCTTGATGTAAAAAAAAGGCACATTAAGAGTTTCCGAGATGTATGAGTGGACAAAATCTATGGCTAATAATAATAAAATAAAATCATGAAGAATAGAGTCATAATAGATATTTCACTCAAGCTCAATGGAGACTCAAGTAGAAGGGTCTTATATCCTATGACCACCATTATTTTTATATCTTTGTTTTCTCATCTAGCAAGCCAGCCAAGGGGACTTTGCAGAGCAGTTCTGCAAAATGCAGATGGACAATGTTCCATCATCGAGCCTCTCAGGCCAAACGGCAGACGATCGCGTGCTGAGCATTTATACCCGTCTAAAAGAGTTCCTGCCACATATGAAGAAAGTGCTGGAACAGCAGAAAGATTTGCAGCCTCCTCGCTGTGTTTTGCTGAGCCAAATGGCTGAAACGGTGCATCAAACCGGCCACTTTATCCAAAAGGTGAAAACCATTTATCAGATCCTTCAGCCCAACATTCCGATACCCGAACCAGCGGCCGATCCCACCGGAATTCCCCTGCCTCAAAATGTCTTTCAGCAGAAGGTGTACGGATGTGTCATCCTGACTCGACTCGATGAGTTCCTCTCTAAAGTCGTCGATGAACTCAGGGCACTTAAGGGCAGCAGATGCATTAAAAGAAAACGTCTTCAGATGACAAAAGTGTTGGACAATTATTTAAACTAGTTTAAGTTTGTTCTTTTATTTATGAAGTATTTATTTTTGCACATTAATTATGTATATAATAAAGTGCCTCTTGAGGATTGAGGATGCACATTTAGGATAGTTTTTCACATAGATATTAATTATTTATTGTGTTTATTTATTTAGGTGTCATAACTAATGAATGTAAAGAATTGTGTCATCTTATCTGTTTATCAAAGCGCAACTCTGGATTTAAAAAACAACAAGCAATGATTCACTTTAATCAGTTATAACTTTCTGCTGCATGTTATTCAGTATCAGACCCACAGTTGCACTTTGACCCAGACTAAGATTTCCTGCCTCTAACGGTCATGTATGTTGTCAAATTTGACAATGCTTGACTGCTCAAGCTTTCATAAGAACTGTGATGTAAGTGAAGTTTTAGCCATATTGGCTTTTGTGGTTTGAATAAACTGGAAGATGAATTTAACATGAGTGGACTGTTGACTGAGACACTGAATGGTGTTGAGGTGGGTTTAGAAGACAGGAAGTGAAAGAGACTCATATCAGGCCGTAATGACGCATTCAGCCTGACAGATAGGAAAAAAAAAAAAACTGACTCGCCGTCTCCCTTGTCACAAGGTGTGTGTCTGGGAGTCTGTACAAGCATCTGAGTAGATTATGCCACTCGTACCCAAGGCCGAAACACACCCTGATTCACATCCTGATTCTTGGATCGTATGTTTAAATGTGCCGTGTAGAAAACCTGCCCACCTGATGTACAGTATGTTCACGTATCCAAGTTTGTTAGTCATTTTTAAGACAAATTTACTTGTGTGTTTGTGTGGGTCTCCACTGCTCATATAAACACTCCAAGTGTGTATGAACGAGGATGTTGGTGTTTTTATGGTTGTATAAATGAGGTTTTTGGTGTTTTATGGTTGTATAAATGAGGTTGTTGGTGTTTTATGGTTGTATGAACGAGGTTGTTGGTGTTTTTATGGCTGTATAAACGAGGTTGTTGGTGTTTTATGGCTGTATAAATGAGCTTGTTGTTTTTTTGCAGTGAAGTAAAAGTTCTGAACTCCAAACACAGTCTGTAGACGATCGAGTCATTTTATATCTCCATCATTTATGAAAATAATGCAGGTTTTAATGTTTTAATATCTTTATATGTGATTAGATTTTGTCCAAAGATCTTCATGCACATGTTTTGTAGAGCCCACAGATCTTCTGACTTGTATATAAAAAGGAATAATATGTCCCCTTTAATGTACAAAGACATAGAAAGTGGTACATGTCAATAAATAATTGCCCTTTTTCCTAGTCACATGTTTATGTAAAAATGGAAGCAGAAAAATAGATATTCGGTCGACTTCCTTCTTGAGAAATGTTGACATGTCAGGATTTAACAAAAGTGATAGTGTGTTTTTTGTCAAACTTTAAGAATCAGTAAGATTTATGGCATTTTTTTTCAACATTTTACATCAGGCAGACGAATTCTTGACACATATAAAAGGTTCTTCCAGGTTCTTGAGGTTGTCCATCACTTATTATGGGGCCTCAACCAGAGCATAGAAGTGCCACCCTGCCAGGTCAAATGGGTCAGGCCAAACCTGGTCCCTTGTCTTGCCTTGCCTAACCCCAAAAGTGATAGATGACAGATCATCCATAGTAGTCTCTTTATAAAATCATTTGATGAAACCTTTTTCTACACCAGGGTATTCGTGCCAGTGCAGAGAAACACTTCTGGTTATTGCTGCTGCAAATCTTGAAGCATCAACTTTATACAAGTGTTTGATACATAAACTTGCGTCCAGAGGTTTGCCTATAAGTGTAAGAAGAATGTGCGTATACCAGAACGGTAACAGTAACGCACCCAGAATTTAATATGAAACTTCTATATAGTTGGGTAATAAAAATAATAATTATTATTCAAATTTTGTCATTACACATATGCAGATGTACAGTTCAATAAAATATTTCTCTTCGCATATCCCAACTTTGGAGGTCGGGGTCAGCCAACATACGGCGCCCCTGGAGCAGACGGGGTTAAGGGTCTTGCTCAAGGACCCAACAGTGGTTGTGTAGCAGAGCCTGGACTTGAACCCTCAACCTTTGGGTTCCTAGCCCATCGCTCTACCCACTAGGCTACACTGTCCCTAATAGTAAACGTGTTAGCTTGTAAGTAGTAAATACATCTTTTATAACAATACTCTACATAAGACCAAATAAGTTAAGTGACAACTTACTAAACCACATATAAGATTCCCCGAAAGAATGCGACGGTCTTTCCTGTATAGAACCACAACAAAGGTAAATACTCACTTCATAGAGCCAGCCAAAACACCAGGTGGTTTGTATTTATGCCTTTAACTTCTTAATATCTTTACCAAGAATAGTTTGAGGCTTTTCATATACGTGTATAAATACATGAATGCATTAGTAAGTAACAAAAATAAACTGTGTGGCAACGCTTGACAAGAAAAGTGATTTACAGTGAAATAGAAAGAAGGCCAGTGGGTAAAGGGGAACACCCACAACCAACGCTGTACCTGTGTGAGAACTACACCTAGCATTTCTTGCAAAATTACTTCAAAGAAGAAGTTTTCTCATTTACGTGTCTGATATAAAACCAACATCAAAGTCCTGATGATAAATTTCTGAGAGTTACTGGAATGGTTTCTACAGTCACGCCGTTCACATCCGAGTTCTTACACGTGAATACACAAAGCTAAAGATCCTGCGAAACTGTTACTGTTACAGTAGTGTCTATAATACACAACAACACACAAACCATTTGTAATCAGGTTGCACCAATAAATCATAACGATAAATGTTAAATGGAATATTCCAGGGTTATATTTTTGAAAATGTATATTAATGTAAACATAAATGTTGTGTTATAGGTTTGGACAAAGGTATGACTTGTGTTGCCAGGACCAGAGTAAATCCTCCACAAATTTGTCGTTTCAGCGAGGTGGGCAAAAAAAGAACCTCCTAAACCAGAGTCTAAAGGGTTCACAAACTTTTGTTCCCTGCAACCGTAAATGATTCTTTGATAAAGATAGGTAACTCTTCTTCTGCAAGATTCTACACTAATGCAATATAACAATACTGACATCTACTGGTGAAAATAATACAATCCCAAACTAGAAGATGTAATGTTTTTATTTGTTTCTAATAATGCATAAAGGCCGTACATGTTAAAGACATCATTTTATTACTATAACGTCTTATAAGTTCACAGTGCAGGAGGTTATTTATAGTGCTAATCTTTACATTTATATTGCTGTTCGGTATTGAACATTCCCCTGAATAAAACAGACACGTTGCAGTAAAACACAGCAAAATTCAGCTCAATTATTCTTCGTATTGCTTAATGTGATTAATGTAATAAAATTTAATATGCTTAGTATTGTAAGCAAACATATGACAGTATGTAAAATGACAAAAATAAGCAACAGATCATACAAATACACTTTGACTTGATGTGTATTACATGCACTTGTTAGCCCTGCGTGTTTGATTATTTGTTATGTTTGTGCTGTAGGAAATGTGAACGGTTTAATATTTCATGTTTTCTCACAATGTTACTGAATGATTGTTGTTTAAAGGGATGATAATAAAGCAGTAATAAATAATGTTTCTCAGTACATGAAATGTGTTTTGTGTGTTAATACATGCCAATTAACATGTTCTTTTTTTCTAGTCTATTAACATTTTACATACTGTCTATGATTACTTTATGATTTCAGCTGTTCATCAGTTCTTCAGATGTACAACAAAGTGCATCACTGTGTATGTACTTTATATGTGTACATGCAAGGTCTATTCATGTCTACGGACTTAGACAAGGTGCACGGACATGTAACCGTGAGTTTCTTTGACATTGACACGGTTAATGTGATCAGATCATCAAACTACAGTAATGAAACCGAACCTGAATGATGCTAAAGATCTAAAGTGCAGAAATAAGATTCGGTTTTGCATTCGTCGGTAGTTTTTCTTTGTGAATAGCTGAGAGATAAAACATCACTTGCATAGCACAGACGTGTCCATGTTTAAGAAACGGATGTTCATCCTCGTCTCGATTTCTAACCCTTGCAAAATCTGTGTGGAGAAAAAAATATGATGTTACTACAAACTCACCGAATTTTGTAACCATATGAGTGATCAAGTAAAATAAATAATGAACAGTGCAGTGCAAAAGCAAACACAACACAGACATCTAATGATTTCTATTATTCATCAAGTGTGTGTCACACTGTGATCCTAAATAAGATTGAGTTGTAAAAGTAGATATCCATTGGATAAGGTTTTACCACATTTTCTTAATTTACAGAATGCAAATAAAATGTATGAATTAATGAACTACAACTTTACACATGGAAATCTTGAAAATTCAGGAATTTAATTAACAAACCTGCAAAAAATGTTCAAATGTGATCCCCTGGTAAATCTCATCTGGACCCTGTTAAACAAAAGATGTAAATTATAATCAGTCGTAAATTCCACATGTCACCCAGTAACTGAGTAGTTTACTGTCAATAAACAAAACCTGCAGGTGTACTGCGCTCACTAAACATGTACCATCGGAGCTTTTGAGATGTTGGCAACCTCCTGCATGGCAGCATCTGCGATTCCTTTCGCTGTCTCCATTTCAAATGTTCCACTTCTGGAGAGCAACTCTTCCACCACCTGCAGAATGAAACGTAATTCATGTTCAATATCGAATATAAACCACATCAAGTACTCACAATATACATTACAATCATTTTTAAACATTGAGTTATCAATTCAAACATTGCCAGTTAGAATCAGTCTATCAACAAAGTCTATTGTTGGGCCCATGAGCGAGACCCTTAACTTTCTCTTCTACAGGGATGCCGTACACTTAATGACCCGACAGCTACATGTATAATGACAAATGAATGTATTTAATTTAGCAAATCCTGCAGCATCTATAATGATTTTTTTGTATAAATAAAACAACACACGGAATAAAGGCTTAGTCGACCAGTATTACGAGATCTGATAGAAGAACAACAATTAACACATAAAAACTGCAACACAATATGCAAAACACTGTGCAAACATTTCCTGGCACTGCCATATCCTCATTTATAACATTTACCAAATTCTGTTCCTGTTCATTTCTTTACTCATTTTGCACCTGATCTGCTTTATGTGAAGTCTGTTTGTAAATGTTATACAAAACATGTCAGGCGAATATATTTGCTTAACAAATATTGATTTTTGCATATCTTACCCGTCTGTACTCCTCCAGTGTTATGGTTCCATCGTTGTCAGTGTCGTGCATGTTAAACAAGACTGTCAGAGGAAAAAGTGGCTGTTAAATATTAATGAAGTTTACAGAGAGGGTGAATTTCCACTACACATGAGATGCTGGGCAAAGGGCCACCGTCACTTTAAAAGCACTGATACATGATTCAGCAACTGTCCTGACCATCATAAACACAATTATTCTATCAGTCGTATTAAAAGGGACATTTTAATCTTCTTATTTATTCTTTTTATAAACAAGTTAGACGGTCCCTGGGCTCTACAGAAAATCATCATGAAGTTGTTCGTAAAAAATTGAATCACTCATATAAACAGATATTATGAGTTTCATTCTCTCACTATAAGACAAATTCTGGACACTCCTCAGTGTTTATACTTTAAACGTGAAAAAAACACCATCAACCTCGTTCATACTGCTATAAAAACACCATCAACCTCATTTATACAACAATAAAAACATCAACAACTCCGTTCATACAGCCATAAAAACATCAACAACCTCGTTTACACAGTAATAAAAACATTCAGAAGGCTGACAGTTTACTGTAGGTTCTGATATAAATCAAGTCATTATGACATCACAATATTATGAAAGTCAGAATGGCTCGTTTATTCCTGACACCTAAATATTTGTAATAATTCAAAGAATTAAGTGTTGAATTTATTTACACTTGGAGTGTTTAAACAAGTGAATTTTGTATAGTGTGTCCACTTTATAAAGCAATTTTAAAAAAATTCACTCTGTATGTGTTTGTGTGATAAAGATGCTCACAGCGCAGTTTGCTCCTTCGTATGTTTTCTCTCTTTTCCTCTGTCATTTCCACCGATGGAGCTCTAAAGTATGACATGACTGTCAGGAACTCCTCAAATCCAATCTCTTCAACTTTACCTTCAGTTCCTGTCTGAAAGTTTCTGTCAATGGAGAGAGAGAGATCAGACTCTATATATAAGACAAAAGTGAACGACTAAAACTATTTTGAATGATGTTAATGTGATGTGTGGTTTTAAATGTGCAGCTTGTCCAACCACGCATCCAAAAGTGACTCTGACCTGCAAGTTTCAGTTCCGTTTCCAGATCTAAACAAAGCTGTAAATGTCTGACGACATTTGAATCTAGTCTTTAACAAAGACCAAATGCTTACATTCTAAAATGAGCATGTTCATTTGTTTCATGGTAAAAACACTTTAATATATACATTAATTAAGCAAATATATACATTAATTTAAGCAAAATGAGAGCTATAATAGGTAGTGATCATCCATCCATACATCCACCCATTTCCAGTGTTACCAGTGTTTCATCCTTTCACACACTGGGTGACAACAAAAAAACAAATAATAATAATAAATACCAGTAAGTTAATAGTTTTACCCATCACTGACCTTTTGTCAAAGAAGGCATCTACAATCTGGGACCGGATTGGGTTGCATGATAAATCCGGAAGCGTGTCCAGATCTTCTTTCCTTTATAAATAAAAACCTTTAGATGTAAAAAGATTACAATCTCGATATTGCAGGTCTTACACAGCATCACAGAGGCAAGATCCAGATGTACAAGTGTACAAGTGCGGTTCTTATTTATTGTGATTTATTGTGTTATTGAGGTGTATGGTGTAAAATCTTTATTCTGCATCTTTAATCTGCATGTTTGGGTTCAGTCCGCTTGTCTGATCAGGCACGTAATCAGAGTTAAAGTGTTTCGGCCATGAACTAGAAATTAAATGATTGTCTAGTCAAATAAAACAGCTGCCGTTAATGTGTTGTAGATAAAACAGAGATGTTCTAGACGAGGAAGATACGAGTATTAGAGAAGAAAATATCTGCAGGCAGCAGAAGGTTGGTGTTTGCCTACCGGAGCAAATCTTCATTGTGGCTTAACTGCTTGAAGCGATTATGTAGAATCACAATCTGGTCCAGTGAAACTGTGGAACCAGTGAAGATAAAACAACATTTGTCAGATTAGAAGCTGATTTTCCAGAAAGTCTTTCCCTTTGTGTCAATAACCTGAGAAACTTTGCACATGATCTACTACTGATTAAGACGCTGTTATAATACTGTTTTAATACATTCATCTTTATTTAAATACGGTTTACATAAAGAATATAAACCGTACATAACATTAAAATTTCACACAGATCAGGTATCACACTACTGTTCCACCAACCGTTATACATTCAGAGGATACACGATACACTAAATATGAGACCAGGCTAAGCGATATAACAATACCTCAAGCTGTATCATGTATCAGCCTTCACAAAGCCATCAGTACATCTTTGTCACTTTTGCAGAATTAACAACGATGCAGATTCAACAAGTCGCGATATTTGTTATAAGCACTGCGGTATTGTCACAGCTGCTGTTTCCTGTACAATACTGACTTCCTGTAAACATTGTTGATATGTAAATTGTTGCTTACTTGCAGTGGGTCAAAATGACGTTTACAAACCAATATACAAAAAATAGATTTCTGTTAACCAGCGTTTGTCTCGGGTTCTATTTAAAGCAATACTGGGTGAAATTGCATGAAAATATTCACATCATCATCATTTAAACTCTTATGTAAACCTGTTTACAATTCATGCTTACTACACGGTGCAAACGAGTTCAAAAGAGCCAAAATAAGTGTCGAATGTGGATCAATGAAGGTGTTCAGCATCTTTTATCATCTGGAGACATTGTGGTCAATGTGAGGCAAGAACAGAAAGCAGTACTGTGTGTGTACGACCTTCAAGCCCTTAAACAATACGGTCATGCTACTGTGATAAAGATACTTAACATAGCTTTCGATCATTCCATCCAAAAATAAATTAATGTTACTTGATACTTTCTAAATACTGAACGCCAGACATAAAATCAAATGCCAAATCACCAAAAGGTTCTACAGACCACAGCGACTTTCAGCTGGACAATAACTATGTGGTCTTTGTGGTCGGATGAGTCCACATGTTAGTTTTGTCCTGTAAACATTTTGGTTTTAAGGAAACACAAAAAGCTGCAACAATGGTATTGATGGGTGTCCGTAACAGGTTTCATAGACACTTGGTGCGTCCCAATTCATGCATTTACACACTTACACACTTGTACACTTGTACACATGCTCGTCCACACTTGTTTGTCTATCACTCACCAATAAAGTTATAGTGTGTGTTAGAGATAAGTGATCAGTGCACTTACACTACACACTACACTATAGTGCACTTATGTAGGAGGATGGTTTGGGACACACCTTTAGAATTAGACTAAATGTGCCATTGGACTGTTGAGCAACTGAAGATTTATTTCTTTTTATAGCATTTTACAAAACATTCTCTCTATATAACTTGAAGTAACTGTTTTTTTTTCATGCTATTGAATACAAGACCATGACAAAGTAGACATGGATTATCACACAAAGCATTTAAACAGGAACAGTGTGTTTGTTCTTCCTCAAACACAAGCAGTGTAACAAACAAATAACACTCAGCATCTTCTGATCCTGGGATACTTACAGCCAGTCTTCTGGGCTAAATCCCGATACTGATGATCCTCAGGGAACGAATGAAACGTCCCCATGATACCAGGAGATCTGTTGTTAGAACAATGAGATGATGAAGAACATTTCCAAGCTGCGCAGCTTTCAGTTCCAACCACACTGATGCAAATAGAACTGAGTAGTGGAAGTCATCTCTGCAGGGTCCTAGTGCTGCAGGGTTCATGTACTTGACTGTGTGGAATACCAGGAAACATCCATCCATCTATCCATCTATCCACCGACCAATTCATACTAACATCCATTCATCCATCTATCCACCGACCAATCCATACTAACATCCGTTCATCCATCTATCCATCCATCCGTCCATTCATCCATCTATCCACCCACCAATCCATACTAACATCCGTTCATGCACCCATCCAAACATCCATCCGCCCACCCATTATCTAGTGTTAGTAGTGCTTAATACTGAGCAAATGCCAAATATAAATGAAATGATGGCAGCACATCGACTTTAGTCGTCAACACTGTCGACACACAGCAAGACGTTTTGGTTTAAGTCCCGGGTTCGATTCCCAGGTAAGCTGATCTGGGGCTTTCTGTGTAGAGTTTGCCTGTTCTCATTATGCCTGTGTGGGGGGTTCCTCCCTAATTAGGACTTAATTGAAAATTATATATAAAAAAATTAATTCATTATTTAGATAAATAAAAGATAATCATCAAAACATGTAAAATAAATGTTTAAAATTAATTGTGTGTGTGTGTGTGTGTGTGTGTGTGTGTGTGTGTGTGTGTGTGTGTGTGTGTGTGTCCACTTGGTGGCAGCAACGTTCTAAAACAAGCTACTTGTAAACCCACCCAAGTGCTAAACCTGTGGTACAAGTAACTGGTGGCACTTCAAGCTCGATGTTACTCCAGGTGACCTTGGGAAATGATTTACATCCGTTACATGTAAGTAACTAAGATTAAGTCTCTGAACACTCTAGTTGTCCAAGACTTTTTCTCCAAAGCAGGCAGATAAATAAGTTAGTAGTTACACCTTGCACTACGGACTATAACCCTAAAGAATTCAATTTGCATCATTTCCCACAACACTTTTAATGAAGAGATCCTGTATACCGTACATTCCAGTTCATTAATACCCGTTACAATATATCTGTGTGGGTTTTTTTCTCGTAACGATTATTTTCTCTGGATAATTGTCATTCTCCTCACGCCTGTGCTGCCCCCACCAGCGGCCAAAGTCATTGTCTGAGTTTCACTCGCCCCAGGTCTCATTGAGAGCAGCTGTTGTTGGATTGCTGGTTGTAGGTTTTGACATTCCATCAGGCTAAAGTGTTAGAATCTCCCTAATGCATTTGGCAGATTTAATCCTAATGCATTGCCCCCCCAACAATTATGGGTCTTCATGTCGGATGGAACTGTATCCACTAATCAAAATAACTGGAACAGTACAGAGTCTCGTAACCTCGTTCTGTGTAACATCGACGTTGATTTGGTTTTCCTAAGGTTGGCATTTGCTCGCGTCTGTGGACAACATGTGTCAATACAAATGTCTTTTTCCTTTGATCCATGTCAACATAAATGAAGTCGTAGAGCTACAAATGTCCGATTGTTTGGTGCGTGCAGGGCGAACATTGTTAATATTCAGCAGGCAGAGAGCTGCTTTCTTTCTCTGTCAGTTACGGAGGCTGTTGCTAGATAGAAGTGGACATCTTGTCCTTGAGCAATACACCAAGCTGCTGAATCTGAAAATTGATGATTCGCTACACCTTGGAGCACTTTATTTCTTAGACAAACAACGCATGACAATGCGACAAATTTCATACTCACTGTGTCACAGCAGGAGCAGATTTGTCCAAATCGTCCTTCAAAGCCAACGTGATTATTCAAACCTATAAACCGGAATATAAAATGTAGCGGCATTCACAGTCGATATATTTATTCCTGAAAATACATAATCACATCAGATTTTCCCAAAAATATTCATTCAACACATTTGTACGGATCCTCCATCAAATGACTCGAGCCAAAAAAGTCTTTTGAAATGAAATCGTAGTTCTTCAATAGACACTAAACTTGCTTAGTCAGTTAAGTGATTATTCAGTATTGTGTACTATATTAATAACATGTTTATGAGCATAAACATTCTTTTTTAAGTTACTGTTAAAAGGCACATTTGCTAAATGCTGTAGATGTCATTTAATTACATGTCGCCTAAGATAATGACAAGAATTATGAATGAGTTTGATGTAAAGCATGTTTGTTATATCATTTGATGCTGTGCAAACCTTGCATACATATTTACATACATACAAGTTATATGAGATAAAATCATTACATTTCATCAGGACAATAACTACACTATACTTGTTTAAAACCACATCAAACAAATCACCAGAAGTCTTATATTATCAATAATGTAGGTTACGTGTGTGCACTGTTAACAGAGACATATATATATATATGAAATTCCTGTTTATAAAAGACATTCATTTAGACTGTAAAAGAATGTACAAAATGTTTTGACCAAGCTTGAAACCCAGTAAACAGCGAGTGAATATTCAATGGTGTAAGATGTGAAGTCTCATAACCCCGGGAGCAGGATTGCATCTTTCTAGTCACACCGTCCCTAAAAAAACGATAAGAAAAAAATATGGCACTATTATAATATCCTCAGGTGTAAAGAAACAGCTGAAGACACACAATTCGAACCCAGACACATTTCTATAGAGATCTTTAATAAGCACGTTTCATTTGGTCTGGAAATTCAGCTGCAGTCTGGTACTAATGAGCTGCAGGCTGCTCGGGGAGTCGGAGGCCACTTACAGAGCTATTATAAGTCAGGCTTAAGTGAGAGAGTGAAATGACTTTAAGGTTGGTCTCAGTAATTTCACTCCAGGCCCAAATAAAATCTTTAAAAATTTAAACACTAAGTGAAAAGTAAAGACTAAGAGCAGGACTAAAGCAAATAATCCACTTGGGAATAATTATTGTCAGTTGCATAGAAAGAGTTATTGTCCTGTCAGTTTTAAAAGAAATTGTACATTATAAATAGTTTATTTACTACAATATTATTATACAAGAGATTTTATGAGACGGTGGCGGGAGACAATGGCTGTGTGGAGTTTGTATGTCCTCACTGTGTATGTGTTGGTATCCTTCGAGAGCTCCCAGACTCCAAAAACATTTAGCCTGGCTAGTTAGAGATACTGAAGACATTATAGATAAACTAGCAACTGCACCCGTTCTACACCCGGACGGAGAGCATTTTTATTGGCACATATTTGCAAAGGTAATCTTTGTGTCTCTTGTTTTACAGTCTCCATGAAGAATCCATCGCTTGTGTAAAAGAAGTAAAGACATAGTCGGTGACTTCTCATGTATCATCAGTACACACGCTAGTCTGCGGCTCTCCATAACCAGCCAACTTTTAATGGATAAAAAGTATGTGGGCACCTGACCATGAGCTTGATGGAAACTTCAGTGCATGATTTATAAATGCATTTCAGAGTCACAGAACTGATTTGTAGAAGCAAATCAGGTTCCTACATGCAGATAGTTATGGGTCAGTGGTTCTAGACTAGAATCTGTAAACACAACAATAAAATACAAGAGCTTGAAATTCATATTAATCAATTAATTACGAAACTCCTGCTGCGTTTTCATTAAACTTCTGTTGTTAGTTTGGTGTCTCACTGCTTATTATGGACTCGTGCATGTAATCATGCATGTTAAGGCTTAAAGATGTCACGCATGTAAACATAGTATGGGCTCTTGTGTACATGTCAAGTTGCACAGGCCACAGCAGAGTATTGTAATGCCTCCTGGCATGGTTCTGGCTCAAACTTTCGGGGAGAAAGTGACACCCCCCCCCCCACACACACACACACAGATAGAAAGACAGAGAGAGAGATACACACAAAGAGAGACACCCAGAGAGAGAGAGAAAGAGTGTATTGTATAAATCTAATGTGTGCCGAAATAAACACTCACCAGCTGGGTATAGAACGGGCACCATTGCAAGTTTTTGTTTAGTTTTCATTTATTTAACTTAATTGACCTCCTTGGAAATGAATACAGCATTAGGAACAAACACACTGCAGAGCTAAACAGGAAGTCATCAGTAAAACCAGGAACCTCATCGGTTCTACAGTTTTGTGTTCATGATGAATGTATTGAAATGCTGCCAGGCAACATTTACTAAAGGGAAACATTTTCGTGCCACGGCCAACAGGCCCATCTGGATCTTCTCAAGGGGACCAGGTGTTAACAAAAGAACAAAAACGACATTTAATACCTGCTGCCCAAAGTGGGTCCCATTTTTTCTCGGGTTCTATGAACAGTTTCTGTTATCAATATTCATAGAGTCTCCTAAAAGCATGTCCGTCCTGTTTCAGCAGCTTCCAGCTAACCCTAAACTTCGTTATATATTTCATATTACTTCAGAGTCCTTTGTTCTTTTTTAATTAGTGCACAATAAGCTTTTTTTTTCTTCAAATCATTCGATATAAGACGACAACTTCTCATTCGATCTCTTTTCATGATTTGATTTCTTTTCTTCATTGTTCATTAGACTTTCTGTACCAGGCGACCCGACCTCCAGAATCTACCGGCCTAAATCCAACCGGGAAAATTCAGAACGACTTGGACCTCAGAGTGAAAACAAGGCAGTAAACACGTGCTCAGTACTTCTGGGAACTCCTTTATGACTATTGGAGGTTTATGACCGTTCCAGATCGGACTAGCCAAGGACAACGATAAGTGCACAATGCAAAGCTGCCATCGAAGCAAAATGCTGTTTAGAATGATCTAAAATATAAAACATTCTGTCTTTGTTTACAACGTTATGCTGTATGTGTGTGTTGTTTGATAGCTGAGATGTCTTCAGTACTGATCTACAATGTAAAAAAAAAAACGAGTAAATGATAGGTGTGTTTAAACTTTGGCACTGTATGTTTTGTACCATATTCCATAAGTCAGAACCTTTATAAATCCGAACAAGTTTATATTTTTGGTTATTTGTTAGAAGTTTTGATTTGTAATTATGCCACCAAAAGAGCAAAGGATTGTGTGCATTATGTTCTGCAGACTTGTCTCTTTAGTAGTTTATTGGCGGTGCCGTGAACGCCTTTGTTTTCCTCTTCTATTTATGACAACAGCAGAAACACATTAGGTTCCTCGTGGAACATCTACGTTTCTCAATTTGAAGCTATTCACATTCATCGCCATTCTCACAATTAAAGTGTGACATTGTTTGTTGGTGGGAACAAGATTTATCACTTAACATCAGCACTCAGAGTTAGATAGATCGGTTCGGGTGAAATACCCTTTTCACTTTGGCTTTGCTTGGGATTGGCTGATTAATCTCTCATCTCGTCGGTTCCTCTGTAGGAAGCTCATCGCTGTCACCAGGCTCGTAATTTAAACAATTTGTGAGGTGCATTCAGTAGGAGATTTCTACTTCGTTGTGGCTCGCTAAATCGCTCAAATCTTTTACTTTCCTTTAAAGACGACGTATATGAAGAACAACAGTATTACACACGCTCTGTTACCTTACGTATTCCTCACAGGTGATTCATTTGCACTTTTAAAGGAGACTTTTGCAGCATCTTTGATATGCAAGAGTTCTGTGTCATTACTCCCAAGTGGCCTCAGTCATTTACTTTATTGCTCCCTTTAGATGTGCTTACTAGATAATAGCAGTAATAATACTAGTGTGAACTAAATGTCAGCAGTTATTGAGCTCCTGCTGATTATAATTACCAAAACTGTGAAGAGTCTTATAACAAGTTTACAAGCAAATGAATCTTTCCCATGTAGCCACTGAAAGCGATCAGATGCTTGCACCCTAATGTTTATATTGTACACAGTAGTGACGTATTTAAAATCAACACAATACAACAGAACTAGTGAAGTAAGGAGAAGATAACTGGCACTAACAGCTGAATTATTCCATCTAGGATTTTAATAAATCATGAGGAAATCATCTGCCCGCAGTCACCTTGCAGACAACCGCAGTGGATCTCATACTTATGTGTAAATTCAGCATGAAGATAAAATGTGA
The DNA here is from genome assembly GCA_028566735.1 of Ammoglanis amapaensis. Classification (NCBI taxonomy): domain Eukaryota; kingdom Metazoa; phylum Chordata; class Actinopteri; order Siluriformes; family Trichomycteridae; genus Ammoglanis; species Ammoglanis amapaensis. Next base: position 19,323 of record JAOUQU010076180.1, read on the forward strand.
CGAATCTATTTGGTCAAGACAAAGACTGATTGGATGAGAGAAGCAAAGGCACTTAATGTAATAGTACACGGTAATTGACTTTTCTATACACAGGACAGTCAAGGAGTTGCTTTGTATCTGCAAGGTCAAGGTTTGATAACAAAACGCTCCGAACAAACGAGTCCAAAATCTCTCTGGAACAAAGCATCCTATTAAAACCTACTCTTGCACATCCAAAACAATCAAATTCTCAAGAGGATCAGCTTATGTTCACTACGATTTTGATAGAGATTCACTACAGGAGAATGCAGGAGGTGGGTGCCTAAACAAAATAGTTTGGAGGTAAGGAAAAAGAGAATTATAATAGGTCCAAAGATGCAGATTCAAAATCAATCATTTATTTTCCTTTTTAAACAAATATTTAGTTATATGTTACGAAAGGACCAAACAGCAGGAAGGTCAAATGTTTTCTAGGGCGTTAACCTGATTCCTGTGTAAGGATGTGTATTTTAAATACATAGTTTCTGCACTTAGGCAAACTCTGACATCACTTCTATGATTCCCAAAAGCACAGTGGTTAACTACGGCAACAACATACATAGCTCGAACAAAGCTACATCGATGCTTTCACGGTTAGCAGCTATGCTTTTGGGAAACGCACCTTCAGCACACTGTTAAGCTTCTGAGAAAAATGTCGACAGGTTTGAATGATTCTCAGTTCAGACACAGAACACTTGTGACTGACACAAGACGGCTATAGCGACAGAAGCAGTGTGTCCCTGTCTGCAGGAATCTGTAATGTTCAGGTTGATGAAATCTCCGGAGGTGCAGCTTTATTGTTAGTCCAGGACGCATTCAGTCTAAACCCACAAAAACAGCGTTCAGTTACCCCCTATATGTACATGTTCAATAATACCTCTACATAATAGTGTTCAGAATGACATACAAGAATTCAAAGCTTTTATTGTCATGTGCACAGTAAGGAAACTTGTTTCCTTGTACAATGAATTTCTTACTTTGCCGTTCACACCGGATGTCAAAGGTTAAAGTAGATAATAATAAAAGTCAAATCCGATTTTGAAATAATATAATATGATATAACGTGTACATTGTGCAGTAGTGTAGCTACGTTATCTGTATTGCAACAGTCCGTAGTAAAGAAGCGATTGTGCAATGTGCAGATACTTTAAATCCATGTAAAGTTACATGTGCAAATGTAAAATGACAATAGTGTGAACATACATGTGCAGCTTTATGCAGAGATTTAAACAGGTAAACAATTGACAGTTGAAGTAATATCGCAATTGGAATACTGTAAATCTATATAATGTATGTACATGTATATAACAGTGATCAGTATTGCATGTACTGTATATAACAGTGTTCTATAGCTGTTTCATGCTGTGCTCGGAGATATGCACAATATTTGCAAATATACTCCATATATTAATTACCTTTATATCAATTCAACATCATTTGCATTTTTACTACGTACAAAAAGGATTGTAAACAATGGCAGTGTGGCCCAGCGCTGCACAAACCACGCCTGCTTGTATCAGTCCTCTTATTCAGTCCCCATGAGATAAAAGATACGACATGTTTTCTGCCAAGAGAAACTCCCGCCGGATTTTAGGGGTCTAATGCGAACACGAGGCCAGAATTTCAATGTGTTCTATCCTGTGGAATCTGAGCATTTTCCATTAGGCTTCAATTACGATGTGAGGAGAACCGTTGAGGATCTGTCAGCGGCGTGCAGCTGTGTACAGTTGCTGGCTTTTTCATCAACAGTCAAGAGAAGACAAAAGGAAAGAAATTTGGAATTTAAAACATTATAGACTTATGATTCTCATTAAGCCAATGTAGTCTTATTAGCATGTACTTGTGTTGGATAATAATATGAACAATATTTAGCTGTTGAACAGAATTGTTTTGTTTATTTGTAATAAATTCATAATTTAAATTTATGATCTTTTATACAAGTTCAAATGAATGTAAAATGTTTTCCTGTAGAATCATTCGAAGAGATTTTCATAAGCTTAGATCTAGTCTACAGTGAAACACAGACCTTCAGCCTAATCTTACACCTAACCATAAAAATAACCATAATCTTAATCCTAACATTTTATTCTTAACTATCTCTAATCCTAACCCTAATCTTAAACATAACCTCAACCATAACATTAACCACAACATTAGCCATAACTTTAAACCTAATTCCCATCCTAACCTTAACCATAACCCTAATCCTAACCCAAACCTTATCCCTAATCTTACCTCCTAACCTAATCCTAACTTTACCTTATTGAATAACAAGCTGATACACAAAATGTGTTGTAAATGTCTGTGTTATATACGTATTGTAATGCCAAACAGTTCTATAACGAACACGTATCACGTTCTTGTCCATACCAGTAGCGGTGCAGAGCCCTCCACACATTCAATAAGATGGTATTTTTGGACTATTGACCTACATGGACGTTTTTATGCGAGATCGTGTTAGTAAAAAAGGGAGGCATCACCTTGATTTAAATAAACTACTCAGAGAGAAAAAAAAGAAAAGAATTGAGGTGAATATTTTATATTGGTGGAGAAAAATAATGTAGCAAGAGAAATCTCACGGGGTAAGGAAGTAATAAACACCCCGCAGACATTGACCTGGGGGTTACGATTGAATCAACTCTCACTTTTTCCCCACAGCGATGTGGTACATTTAATAGGATTAGCTTCAGCAGAACATCTGTAAACATCCCTGATATCTTCTGAGAAAATACTCTGCAAACATTACAACACACTCTATATATATAAATATATATATATTAAACAACTTTATTGGCGCCGAAATAAATCACTGATTTATCATTCACTGCTTTGACATTTCACTTGTGCGGATTATAAATAATAATACACTGAACAAATCTCATCACGTTAGGAACAATACACTTATTCCTTCACAAATATTTGAGTGATCACATGAGACACTGTGTCGGCTGTGACATTTATCCATGTGACATATAATCATCCGAACCCAAACCCCCAGCGGCGTTCATCCTAATTGACAACATTTCCAGGGAGACACGGTAATGTAATACCAGCCTGGAATGATAACTGTGTATGAATTTTACTTTTCACGTTCCTCGGCGCTATTAGAAAAACATTCTCACCAGCAGAGAATTATGTAGTGAATCAATTTATACTGTCACCAGCTTCTTCATCTGCTATTATTAACATATAAACAACAAATAATTCCTCTGTTCATTTATTTATTCACATAGTTTCATGTCTTTGAATTGTCCAGAATGAATTTTATAGGTTTTTATAAACCAACTCATTCACTTATTCTGCATTCACCAATATTTCTACTACAGTAGTTCAGTAGTCATATATATATATATATTTTTTGTATTAGTGTGTGTCAGACCATAAGTGCGTGTGTGATGCCCTGCCATGGACAGATGTTGTACACAGACTTTGCTGCATTATTTACAAGTGATGATAATTATAAGTATCTATAATTTGACAGTACTTAACATTTTTTGCATCACCATAGGAAGTTAAAATAATTGAATAGTGACCTTTTGAAATGACTTTCGACACATGGGTCGAAAACACACGGTGTGAGAAAGCAAGTGTGTGTTTGCGCGTGTGTGTGTGTGTGTGTGTGTGCAGCCCTGTTGAGGATTGGCATCCAGTGTGAGATTTATTACTCATATAAGGATCACGCAGTTAATAAAAATGAATAAATTACCTGATAAAGACAAAGCGAGTAGACAATGTAGGTTCCAGACCGCTGCCTCCAAAATTGATGCCCCAACTAGTCCCCCCCCCCATCCACTATCCACCATCCCACATCCTTACAGCCATCGATCCAAGAAAAATCATCCCCAGCAAAGACTGGCCAGGAATGGACATGTGCAGGCGGGCAGAACATCACTATTTAGTCTTAGATCATATTTGCCTTTTTTAATTGTCTCTCTAAATTAACAGAGACGTTCTCCAGCTCATATCATGCCACATAACCCAGTGATTTATGTAACCACTTTGTATTACTAATCAGAGTATCAACAAAACGCCATCAGCTTAATTATAGATAATAAAAAGTGAACTCATCCGCGAATGTAATTTATTCAGTTGAGTTTCCGCTCAAGTCCCTCATGAGCACGTCCCATTTATTTTTATCTCAGCAGGCTTTGCTGCATTGATTTATATATAAAACACATTGTTCATCGTTTGCGAGGTGCGACGACTAGACGTCCATTCAGCAATGCAAGCGGCGGCTGCAAAGGCGAAATGCTGGTCAGGCCAGAATCATGCAAATGAGGGGCAGAAAAGTTCCTCACAGTGGGTCAGTGCACCAGATGTGCTCAGAAATGAAGTGAAACAGCATTAACGTCAGAAGCAATCATCAGAGAAAGGGTTGATGTGACCCCCTATCATAGTCCAGCCATTCCACGGGGATGCTAAGTGAGTTATCGTAACACGTCAAAGCGCCATAATCACGTTGAGAGAGTGAAGGCTTTCCAGAGCTCCAGAACCCAGGAGGGTAAAATAAGATTTGACGGTAAACAAGGATAAGCAAGGGCGTCCCTCACACGGCGACCACCAGGACGCCGAGCTACAGAGCAACTTTTTCAAGATCCCTCAGAAACAAGAGTAATTACACACCGTCTGTCCTCGTAGATGGATGTTATCACCGCTGTTATAAGCGAACAACGGTCCACTTCATTTCCAGCTTACTATGAAAAGCACTTCAAAACTAGTTTATTTGTGTTAGATAAGCGGCCAGTCTGGATGGTCATACATCATCAATTCTTAGGTGCAAAGGTCTGGATTGGTTGCTCCAAACTACCCCCATTGTGAATAAATAAGAAGGTTTCTTTGTGATGCCCCCAGATGGACTAGTTTCCTATACAGGATCCTTTCTAGGCTTTGAGGATGGTGCAGCCTGGAAGAAAAAAAAAAAAAAGAATTGTTAGGTCTAATAATATTTACAAATCTTTATGTACATTTTGAATATAAGGTACTTTTGCTTTTACTCATAAAAATACAAATCCATGACACAGTCGATGCTGTTAAAACAAACATTCACGGCAATATTTGCATATAATGATAATGAGCACGGATGTATTTAATTACCATAAACGCACTAAAATTAATCATGTTTTTATTACTATATTTTCCATAATGGTAAAGTTTCCAGACAAAATAAGTTTTATATCTAGGTCATACTGACAGAAACAGACTTATACAAGTCTGACCTGGACAACCTTAAAGAAACCGAACTGAATACTTTTAAGATATACAGCCATTTGGAACATGAATAAAATATGTTTTTATCTGCCAGACTGATTTTAGGGAATGACTGATTGTAACTGTGATTCATTTGCATGATGGCCACGATGCTTTTTCTCCCGGTTGGGATTAATTGTCTGTCGGGTAAATTAGTTCAGTGCTTGTACGTTCAAATATTCATTTTTCCCCAAGGAACCTGCTGCAGAAGTAGCGTTTTTACTTTAATGGTATTTCAGTACATCAGTAAATAGGCGGTAGTTTCTTCAGGCTGCTACGTTTCAAACACCGACGATGTTCCAATCATTTATTCTGCCGTCAAAAAACACAGAACGGTTATATTTTATAGAATCTGTGTTCGTTTATTAGCCACACTGGGAACATTTTGCGTAAATATATGAACATGTACGTACAGAGAACGTACAGAACCTCAGCAACGCCTTGACTTGAGATGAACTGGTGTGGACGGTAATAATAAAAAAAACACAGTCGAACTAAGGCTAGAATAGACAACACAACAACACAACACAACAAACCCTAAACAACCCAGAGTGTTGGGACGGTCAGGATTTAAAATTTTAAATTTAAAACATTTACAACACTGTTACTCATCCACATTGAACAAACCACACATGTACACACACTAGTGTAAACACACCAGGGGGCAGCAGTGAGCACACCAGTGCACACACTAGGGGACAGCAGTGAGCGCACCTGGACAACGATTAGGGGGCAGCAGTGAGCTCACATGTACACACACTAGAGGGCAGCAATGAGCACACATGTACACACACTAAAGGGCAGCAGTGAGCACATATGTACACACACTAGGGGGCAGCAGTGAGCACACATGCACACACACTAGAGGGTAGCAGTGAGCGCACATGGACACACATTAGGGGGCAGCAGTGAGCTCACATGTACACACACTAGGGGCAGCAGTGAGCTCACATGCACACACACTAGGGGGCAGCAGTGAGCGCACATGGACACGCAATAGGGGGCAGCAGTGAGCTCACATGTACACACACTAGGGGGCAGCAGTGAGCACACATGTACACACACTATGGTGTGAGCACACATGGCAGGTGAGCAGCCCTCACTCTCTATTTAAGGTTACAATGTTTTTGGACTGGAGAATTTGACCTACATGAGCTCTTGTTTTATATCTTTTTTTCCTCTTTCCTTATTAATTTTTTAATCTCTCTTGTTTCCAGTGTTTAATATTGTAGAGTCAAACATCGTCTTTCTGGTTTTGACCTTGAATATAAATGCTCCTTTATTTACTGTGTGTAAAAGAGACAGAATCTATGTTTACTCATCCTTTACTCTACATGTTTATTCTTTCTGCAGGTAATCTCTAGTGGCTCGGTGCACAGCAAAATCTTCTTAGTGAATAAACGGATTAAATTCCGATCACACAAGGTTCTATCAAAACAGCCCGAGTGAACAGTTATCCATGTCGATGAAGCTGGGGGGCAATTACAGGCACGATCAATATTCTCAAAAGAATTTGGTGTGGTTAACTGTAGCCCTGAAGCTCTCATTGATGGGTTCTTTAAAAGGTTCTCTCTGCTCTGCTGGTTCAACAGATTACATTTCACCACACAGGAGATGCACGTCTGGCTCTTAACTATATTAAAGGGTCTATAACTATTTATGATTAAGACAGGAGTCCCGTGAAAAACCTTCTTCTGTTAAGTAGCGCAGAGAAATGTGCCTCTTTAAACTCTCAATCTCAAAGCCATCGAGTGAAGCAGATTGTACATCACAGAATCAACATGGTTTAGACGAGGAGCTGAAACGCAGAGGATTGTTTAGACAGTGGACACACCTCAGATATTTAACATTTTTATATTTAAATGATTTAAACGTATCTTAGATTTACAAGAGAAATGGTCAAATATAACAAATGTATCTCAACTGTATGTTTTTACCTTAATAAAGATACATGTTCTTTTCATTTCCATCCATCCATCCACCATCTAGTGTTTACAGTGCTTACATACATGTAATATAAACACTGGACAGATACACTAAACACCTGAACAGGTCTTCAGTCTGTTGCAGGAACAAACACAAATACACAAAAATATATGTGTTGTTGTTGCATGTACTTTTTACTTCAATTTCTTTAAGACGCTCAAACATTCTACTTTAAACAGAAAACACATTTCCATTTCACAGGTCTGCTGTTTAGGATGGAGAACAACAACTTTGCAGAGTATGACAGCACTTCAGGCATGTTTACCAGGTTCTCAAGCTGGAGTCTTCAGACAGAATCGTAAGTGATGGAAGACAGTTGGGACTCCTCAAGTGAGACCAGCAGAAAAACGAGCTGTCAGACAGACTCGCACCTTGAGTCACAAAAAGTTACATGAAGTGGATTTCATTCAGGGTGTGATGGAGTCTCTCTCTCTCTCTCTCTCTCTCTCTCTATTCGTTTATCGTGCGTTTTCCCAGTTCCTGGGGTCGGACGTTAATGT
>JAOUQU010076498.1:0-16395 GCA_028566735.1 Ammoglanis amapaensis
ACACACACACGCACACACACACACACACACACACACACAGCATTTTAACCACAAACAATAAGATTTAAAAAATTGATTGAATGATGGATTCAGCAGAATTCCAATGAAAAACTAAATCCGCTTGCTTAAAGCATAAAAGTACTGTATCGTCTTTACCCATTACAATAAAGTCCGCTAATTCTTTCAACGATGGGTTTAAGATAAAAAAGGTTGAGAAGCATTAATGTGGACTATTTATTATCACATTACACAATCACAGCATCAGGAACGAAAATCCATTGCTTAGATTGCCTTGATAGATCCACTATATTAAACTTAAATAAAAAAGTATCATTTCAATTATAAAATGTGCAAATATCTGGCATTGCACAATTGACTTTAGACTAAAGTCCATGATCTGTTGAAAACAAAAATTTTTACTTTGTTACAATGAAGTAGAGCAAAATATCTAATCCAGTGTATGGTCCTTGCCCTAAAATCAGAACCAAATGTACCGGTATGTTGTAAAAAAGACCAGCAAAGTGTGTTGATATGGGAAAAGGGAAAAAAAGTCCAGGCATGCAGAAGACGTTTTTTGTGTGTGCCTGAAAGCCTCTAATCTCAGGCCTCTAATGTCATGATAAATTGACTGTTTCCCAGCCCTGCGGCCCAGTGGAGGTAAGTATTTTGCATATTCTCAATCAAGTTAAGTGCACATACAGGCGTCTTAGAAAAAAGCCCAACATTAAACAGAATCATTCTAAGCTATTCGGTTTTGAACTGAAAAGTGCAAGTTAAGAATTCATTAAACATTATCATGATCACCTGACCATTGAGTCGTTGAAAAAGCTGCTTTTACATAAAAAGCATAACAAATGTAAATATGTGATTTGTTTTTTAATTTCTAGTTGACCAACTTTATTGTGTTTCCAGACTTAATTATTTATACAAGATAGTGCATACAATTATTTAAATAATTGTCGTTATATTTGGTTTATGGTTGCAAAATACTATAAACTGAGTTAGCTAAGATATTAAAAGTCCAAAAAGGCATAGCTTAATTTTGTTTTACATTCATTCAAAGCAATAAACATGCATGTACATGGACATATATGTTTGCACACGTTCCTGAACCTAAAGCGTTTTAAACATTGTCGTGTTTCAGTCACAACTTTAAACAAGTTCTGGCACAGTACATACAATACCAGTGGATTTTCTATTGCTTATGGTATGATAAGCCATGCGTAAAGCCTTATTGCATGCATACCTAAACTATTACACAATGTCCCCTCAAGCAACAGCTTTTAAAGCATGTTTGTAGAAAGTCAGTCACTCAATGACTTACAATAAAGTACTTTACGTTTCAATCATTACTGTTTTAGTTTAGAAAACCCATTTCAATGACGTTCAAACCCTTGATTATAAACATCTAGTACAACAATGTTGCATGAACAGATTGAACTTATTGGAACATGTGTGTCTAGTGAGTGATAGAATGTGATAAAGTGATGCAAGGTTAAACATCTATTTATTAATTCACTTTCACTAACTACTCATTCCTATTTGAAAGTTCATTCCTACTGAAAATTAACTTAAAATAAACAACTTTTTTGTTTCAAAGAAACCACCAAAAACACAAACTGTGTTTGAAGGCAAATAAAGACACCTGGCAGATGTGCCATTGACTTATGTTACAGTGTGGACAGGAATTTTCATGTCAATTCTAGAAGTAGATCTTAAATTAGTTTTTAGCATTTTATTGTGTGTTAAATCCGAACCATATGTATGACTATATAAAATGGCATTCTATCTTTGAGAAATCATAGAGTATGGTAAGTAATTTTATTTTGTAGTCTTGATCCTGATGGTCCCTAATAAAATGAATAAGCCGATTAAAAAATGTTAGGCATACGACAAATATACAGTCACATTATCATACACTAGACTGCATCATTTGTGGTGTTAATCCACCAGTTCATAATGCACACAATAGCAGCCATTCTGTCTGCACAAGCCTCTCAGCTTTACTATCCCAGCTAACTAGCAAGTACTACATTTCCTGCAAGTACAGCCAAGAGAATCCATGAGCCAACAGATTCCCTCTGGATCAGGCCACGAGGATTTGAGCCATTGTTCTTAATGTCACAAATGTGTGTGCAATGGTAGCAGACATAGGTGTGATGCAAGGACACATGATGAGTGGCATAAAAAGTTCATATATATCACCTAAATTTATAATAAACTGGCATCCTGCAGATTAGATAGATTGATAAGTCACTTTATTAATCTTATAGAGAAATTCGCGCATTTCTATATTGGATTATTAGTCCAATACTTTAACCACTAGACTATAGCTTTCCCTTTTGACTCAGGAAGTGCAGGATGTGCCAGTAGGGCTCTTCAATTGTGGATTTTATTGTTATTTGTGACTTAATAACGCTATCTTATTTATGATTATCTTCTTGTTGGTTAGTAGTTCTTTACCCAGCTTTGATCTATTTAGTCAAACATCTTGCACTTTGGTTCTTGGCAGATATTGGGTTCCCCTTGTGATTCAGCTTCAATATTCGAAGTAGTCCAATATTATAGATTACGTGCAGATATAATATATATATACACCTTGTATGTAGTTTTATAAACAGTACCTGCAAATAAAATCTCTTCAAAGCATACCAGTAAAGGAATGTCTATTCTAAAATTACACTAGTTATTATTAGCATGTCTTGGTTGTATTGTTGTTAGCCTCCTAGCATTTCCGAGATAGTGTTCAGAGCCAATCTAAGGCTTTTTCATTTTCTTGTGTCCTGAAGGCCTTTGTCCCCTGCAGATTTTCAGGTGCAAGTCTGATTTAAAGCTAAATAGCTTTTATTGAAAATCGGAGGATGCGAACAGTTTAAAAATCGAATGCTTTATTGCACTTGTAACCACTGGAGGGCAGTGTCGCTACCTAAAAGTGAGTTTTGAAGAATCACTACAGTAATCGCTAATCTTTTAAATTCCAACCACATCTGTGGGGGGCCATGGTGTGATCATCTACCATGAAGTAAATACCTTCACAATGACCAATAAACTACATGCAGGTTAATGGAAAACATTTATATTTTAACTATGTATAAACATCTAAAAAAGTAAGTTTGTTGACTTGATAGGTTAATGAGTTACATCACAAAAACACTGGGACATGCTAACAAACGCAAAAGTGTGTTTTAATTTATTTTAGTCCAAAAAAAAAAAAAAATTAATCTGTATTAATAATCCATCTTAATTTGTTATGAATTTTACATAAGATTATTACCAACAACTTCATTAAAGTAATTGATCATAGTTACATGTGTCGTGTATAAATTATCTGCTTTTACTAGAGGTCAAGGTGCATGTCAGCGGTCAGCTTGTTTAGAAACAACTAGACCACTGAAGTCATGTTATAACTTTTTGTTTATGTCCATATTTGGTGTTCCAGATCTAAATTGATATTTCTGTGGGGAAAATTAAATGGGGATTTTCAACAGATTGTTGAGAAAATAATCTACTGTATTTTGTTATGTCATTTTGATTCAGAACATCACTTGATCAACAGGTCTATGAGATTAAGAGTTATAATAACAAAATGCTAAATGTCATCTAATACTGCACACAAAATTAACACCATTAGAAAAGCAAAGGTCAGTATCAATGTGGAACTCCTGTGTGTTATTGAAGTGTTTTACAAATGTGATTGTACTTTATTAGCTAGTTAAACTTTTATATAGTTGCAGTTATACTGAAATAAGCCTGTGTTACTACTCCATCTGCTCACTTAAACCCTGAAACAGCTCCCTGACATCTAACTGATGTGCAGTAGCTTATTTGCTTACATGTACCATTTTTCTTATTACAATCTCGTAATTCAGTGGCTTCATTCACGTTCAGGTGAAAAATGTACACGTAACAAAAACGTATATGGTTCTGAATTTATTTATTCGATACAGAACATGACAGAGACCATCTTTTAAAACAGACCATTCATTTTCCCAGATAGATTTGGACTACAGAGAAATACAAAATGATGCAGAACTTCAGTGGTCTACTGGAGACGAAGCAACACGAAATGTCAACAGAAACTAGAACTAAGCATTTGATTAAACTTCCATTAGCCTAAGATACCACCAGCATGTGTAGACTGTTGAGTTTGATTCTCTTTGAGTTGATGTGCCTCCAACTTGTTGGTAGTGTATTGCATTAGTTTTTATTTCAGAAGAAGATTTAGACTGAAAGGTCGATAACAACCCTCAATAATTACAGTAAAGTCTACAGTTGATGAATAAAATAACACAAAGATTGAATTAAGACAAGCATATGCTAAATGTATTATAATTAATTTTGGTTTGGATGTAGTAAGCTTAATAAAAGTAACATCAATGTATTTCAAATGAATATCACATGTCTCTCAGTCCAGCTCATTTACCTATTTATCTTTTACCAATAACCCTCTTTTACAACAAAACAGAATAGATGTCTGTCTATTATCCCATCTTCTTTTATGAGACTTGACAGTCTAAGCCAGCACTCTAACCTTTGCTAGATAAAACAAATCTCCAGGGATTACTGACAGCTAGCAGGGAGGCCTGATTCAAGCCGAGTCTTTACACTTTTAAATCATGCAAAATGTTTGCTGAGTTCTTAGAAGTGGTTGAATGTGACATGACAACTAGAGAGAACTCATATGGCCTTAAGAACCTCTGTATGTTCTCCTAAGCTCCCCTGACATACATGAAAGACACCGTTGTCCTTTAGTGTGGACTAACATAAACCATATTGCCTGTCTCATGTGACCTTTGACTTGGCTGGAAATTGATGTTATTGGACCAAATGAGCTCAGTATGGCTGTCTGTTTGTACAGGATGCTTTTGGTCACACTTGTGGTTGTCTTTTGGGGAAGATATAAGTTTATTATGCCCAGGTTTCCCAGACCCAAACTTCAATATTTTGTTTAGCATTGCATTATACCATGGTTAGAACTGCTGGGTAAACACTGTTGAGTTACTTTGGTTATTCTTAAGTTTCCTAAATTTAGTTTCTCTCATTTGACTCTTATCTTTGTCAATTAACCCTCTGAGTTTTCTCACTCCCACTCCAACTCATCTTGTCTGGCAGACATCTCTGTATGGATGATTAAACATTTCAGGGTTCACCCGCTTTTTGTCACCTCATGCCGGGCTCTGTTGATTTTATGGTCGCATTGGTGGGAATATAACGAGGCTCAATATGGTTTTACGGTAGCAGAACCTTGATAGTAGTAGTGGTGAGAAAGTTAAACAGCATCTCTTATTCTCAGATGTAATATAAAGTCTAATGGAAAATAAGCTACTTTGACAAACAATGTAAAACATAAATGTGCATTTTAACTAGGAACACTTTCCAATTTATATCAAAATGTAATGATGCAATTTTATAAATGGTTGGGTTTTAAAAAAGCAATTTACACAAACCATTGACTAAAGATATAAATAGCAGTCAATGTGTTTATCATAAATGTGTAGCGACTGCCGCAATGACATGTCTACTAAGTAAGCAAACAGATTTACTTTTTCTCTCAGTAAAGGCAAATATTCTAAATTACTGTTTGTGCAAACCACCCACACTCCACATATACAGTAGATAGGATGCTAAAATTGGTTGTGGTGGTGCTGTTTTCTTTTCTTTTATTACATTTCATGTGATTTATGAGCTACATATTGGAAAGAGTACTGGTCACTGAATGTACATCTTCCAAACAATGCAAGAAACAAAGGTTAACAATCGTAATTGCGTTTGTCTACGTGTGTGTGTGTGTGTCTGCGTGTGCCAAGGCTCTACTTATGGTCTGTGGAATGGGTGATCTGATGTTAAACAACAATTAGAGGAGGTGTCTGCCTATAGCCTGTACTTACACTACACACTCAAAAGACACCAAGACTACCACTTTAAAATGTCTACCTAGTACATCCTTCTTTAAACAAGCTTATTTGAAAAGGACCGAACCTGGTAGAAATCACTAAAGAAAGTGCATTTACGTTTTTGAAACACTGAAATTCTGGAACATTGAAATTAAGATCTGAATCATTAGTTCTAAAGCAAATTCCCAATCCATTAGTATTTAGAAGCACAGGAATACAAATAGTATTCTGTTTATTTTCAGAAAAATCAAAGCTTTCTTTAAAAAATAGCCTCGGTTTGGAAAAATAAAGAAGTCAAAGGCTTCACAAATACAGAAGGGTGCGTGTGCTAGCCTGCAGAATGTTCAGTCTGTGTGAGTATAGTGCATACCTTAAAGACCAAAGTGCAACAGAGATAAATAAATTTTAACCTTCCAAATGCCTAGTTCTGTTGCCGTGTTATTATATTTTACTATTAATGTTATTTTAAATATCTGAAAAGGTTGATATAGGTAACGTATTTAGCTGTTAAAGCATTCATCTTTAGTAATACCTATTAAAATAGGTTCTTATTTGGATTATCATATATTCTGGTAAATTTGGGGTATCTTAATTTTTTAACATGCAAATACAACGCAAAGCTAAAACAATAAAATTGATAAAAATATGGAATATTAATGGCTGAAAAAGAGAGTAACATTTGGTAAGAATACGACGGTGGTACTTACCCTACTGCCTTTTATGGGAAGACACGGACATCTACCACTACAGTCACGCCCTGCACATGGTCCATCAGTTTCTGTTCCCTGGGTAGAGAAAGGAAGAAAGTTTAATTGAAATGCCCTGAAGTCAAAAATAAAACACAAAGGTGTGTAACAGGAATGGAAAGTTAACAGAAGCTAATCCACAATGTATGTGCCCGTGGGGCTAAAGTCTCAAAAGCACAATGACATAATTGTGTTAACTTAAACATGGGTAGACCCTTCACCCCTAAAAGATTATTATATGAATACTAAAAGTAAATTCAGAGCATAAGCATTGCACAAAACATTAGGAACACATAATAGAACAACTTTGACCCTCATTTTTAGAAGAAAGCATGCGCATATTCAGAAAGGTGATGTGGTGTTTGTACTACAACATACAGAAGTAGCTTGTGTTGACTGTTGTACAACTTTTAATAATGTTTACAAATATTGTTTTCATTTATAATCTATTTTTTTAGCTTGTTAACCGTAATTTCGAGTGTTCGGATGGAGTAGTTATAAAGCATTTCACTGCCGGTTGTACTATGTATAACTATGTATGTGACAAATAAACTTTGATTTGATTTGAAATCGGTTCTTGATCAACCCTTATAGAGAAAAGTTGGAAGAAAAACATTCAAGAATCAAGACTAGTGGCCTGGTTCTAGAACACACGAGGCATAAATAGCTTGGACAGGGAGCTAATCCATTACAGGGGATTAAACGCATAGCTAAATCACGTCTGTGTAGATGTCTGCCCAACAGATAACACAACTGTTGCGTAAGTGCGCTAGCATTCATTTGAAACCGAGCTGTTTATACAACACTTGGCTTTATTAAAACAATTCATAGCCAAGTATTTCTTGTATCACAAGACATCCCGAATCTTATCTTACAGCACATGTTATCCCAAAACTGTTTTTTGTTATCAGGCAGATATTCAGTGAATATTTTGCATCTCATTGCTGCAGTCAAAACAATGTTTCCCCCTCACGATCTTAAACTCCCTCTAGACTCCAGTCACTTACCAGCTTGAGGTTTTTCGGTCTCCTTACATTTCAAAATAACCCTCGAGATGCTTTCAACTTGCTTTCAACTATCTCACAAAAAACACACAATCGTTTTTACTATTTTAAAGTAGCATCTGATAATACAAAAAACAGTGAAAAAACCCAAATAATAATCTGTACTGTCATAACCATACGACAGAAGACAGCACACAGCTTAATGATAACAACTGGAAGACTTATGATCAATCATACAATTGAGTTACTATTCAGTAAACAATATAGGTTTACAAAGCTTGAAGTGGGTTTAAGAATTGTTGGTTTAATCCTGGTCTCAGGTCAGAGTCGAACCAGGTTTAAAAACCATAAAATGCATTAGGTTAACAATTCATTAACCTCTGCATTAGCAACATTCTCGCTTTATCTTCTGGCACAGTTCTCCTCCAGACCTGTAGGGAGCAGCACTATGCATTTTTTCATGCATGTAAATTCGTCATGTACTCTTTTTTCACTTCAATCCCACCCTTTTATGAACAAACATTCATAAAACAATCATTGCTCATGTGGTTGCTCAGCCCAGGATGAAGATGGAACACAGATTAAATCAGATGTATTCGAGATCCCAGCTCTGATGTTCAGCGTGTTTTACTGCTGCACCACCCGAGTGGTATAACTCATCATTTTATTTACACTTTTAATAATAGGTTTTAAGAATTTCATACTTCAGTTAGATCATTTTTAAAATCCTTGGTACCTTTTAAAAGTTCAAAATATAAAGTTCTCTTATTCATTTATTTCAGAGGTTTCTGCATAGATCATATATTTCATTATTTCAGTTCTTGTTAATCATTTTGATGTCTCAAATCCCAAAAATACGACTGGTTGGATACTACGCCAAACATTAAACATGCTGCGCAGCTGGAAAATAATGCTAAGCTTAACATTAAAACCTCATGTAAAACCCGGGAAAGTGTAAGTCCATTTACTGTTGTAGACATTATGATGGCAAGACAACAAGGACAATTAAAATGCAAAAAATATAACCATGAATACACCCGAGTTTACCGACAGTATCAGTGCTGGAATAGCCAGAAATCTTCTTCGCAGGATCCATATTGAATTCCCAGAAAGTGAGAAAGTCTTTGGTGGGATTTAAAGGAAACAGCTGCAGCACCAAAATGTCAACCCTAAATAAGCTGGAAGCTTTTGAAAAAGAAGAAGACGACAACGACAACGACGACGACGAAGAATAGCTAAAGATTCCACAAGCTGAGTGTCTGAGGTTCATGATGACTTAAAGAAACTACACGAAGGCTGTGGAAGCAAATTCGAAAGACAAACACACACACACAGAGAAACATTTCAGAATATCCAATTAACCCGACAGCAAGTCTTTAGCCTGTGGAGGGGAAACCAAAGCATCTAAATGAAACTCATGAGATGCAGACATGGGAAGAACATGCAAACTTCACACCTGGGTATCAAATCTGGGACTTCTCGTCAGTAGGCGACTAAGGTGCCACCAGACCTAGATTTTCATGGTTCTCAACAGTAACCAGTTTTAACATATACGACTTTGTTTAAAAAGAATAAATACATGTTTGTAAGCTGACAACCACTATACGTATTAATACTCGAGAGATTCACATTTACACCATTTAGCATTCTTATTTTAATCGAATTACAATTATCATCAATTTAAAAAGGAATCTAAACCAACAAGTTGCTCACTCTCCTAAGAACAAGTTGGCCCAGACAACTGTATAATGATGTTCAATAAAGAAATATGTTTTTATTAAAAAGTAGATGTTTAAGAAAACTGGAGGCGGTTTGTGTCCCAAATTAAATCAACTTAAATGTATTAGGAACCAAGTCTAAATTGTGCAGTTTAATATATTCGGTATCATCCTGATAGGACAAACAGTAGCCCAGTGGTTACAATGCTGGACTCATAATCAGAAGGTCACAGGTTCAAGGCCCAATTCTTGTCATGTCGGTGATGTTGGGCCCTTGAGCAAGGCCCTTAATTGTAATCATGTACATGACAAAAATATCAAATATATTCCTGATAGGATAAGCAACTAATATAAAAAGTATCCATTTTTATAATAATAATAATAATAATAATTTCCCCCTTTCTTTAACCTTCTACTGGTTAGTTAAAGACTTTAAGAGCTCATTGTGCAATTAAAGAGTTTAAATGATTAAGAAAGTAAATGTTTTGGATCTGATTTTTACATGTAAATAACAATAATTATTGCTGTCTTTGCTTCACGGCTTAAACTATGTAAAATATAAATACAAACCCTTTAAATATGTCGTATGTCTACATTCACCCACATTATAATTACAACACTTGTAATGATTATGTGGTTTATTAAGCAATAAATACTTCTGTAAATAACAATATTGTACATTTTGGTTGCTCTTACCTGTCAGGCGCAGTTTGACTGGACCATTTTTCCTCGTTCCTTGATTAGACATTCCCTTTATATTCCAGTTTGACGTTTATTTTATTATTATTGTTGTAGTAAAATCCACACAGATAAACAAAGTTACTTAGTGAAAGTAAGTGGTGGTTCTTGTTGAGTTTCGGCTTGTACAGTCCCGGTTAGTGAGACGGTGAGAGAGAAGCCTGAGGAGACGCCGCATTACTTCTCCGGATGGGTTTTAACCCACAACTATTTCTGACAAACTTTCCATAAGTCTTCCCAAACTCCGTTTTATATTCTAATATGTATCCTGGTGTATAAACCACACGAGTCTTGAACGTTGTGGACGCGGTAGGTAACCCTGCTGCTCCGGGGAAAGACACCGCTGTGTTTGGACAAACCACTTTAATTTTGTTCAGAAAGAAAACTTGTACACAGCCAACGTCTATTAAACCCCAGGCTGTGTTCTAATCAAACACGTAATACACTATGTAGAAGGCAGAACGCCGGTCCTTTACTTACTACGAAGTGCACTCAAAAGTAGGTGTTAAAAGACATTTGGTTTACACTCTTTTTCGATCTAGAAAAAGCTAGCTGCGACACCACATGGTAACACTTGGAATTGCAATACGCTTTTATTTATATTGAATGGATGCTTATTACTGGTCAGTGTCAGTATGAACACAAATGGAAAACATAGCAGATATTTTAGTCTTACAAGAAGTAAAAAGATACATTATAGTCTTGCACACTGTACTGTAAAGGAACACCAAACCCACTCAAAGCCTTACCAGGTTTAAAGTGTTTATTAAATTCATGAATTGAATGAACATTGCTACTGCAAAGAAACATTTCTGGCAAACGAAATGTTCGCTAGTGCAGGTTGTGTTCCACATTATGGATTTGGCAGTCTTTCTGCCCGATGCCCTTACTAACGCAACCCTCCTCTTCATCTTAAGGCTTAGGCTTAAGACCAGTGAAACAATGCACTTGTTTGTGCATCCTAGGGTGGCACCCGGCTAGCCACCAATGCGAGACCCGAACCGAGGAGTTGGTCATGGCTGGAATGCTTTTGCCTAATCCAGTTTTTTCAAGAGTACAAAGCACACTGAAGCACCCTGAATAAGTGGCAATCTCAGGAAAAAACATACTATTTCGCTTACTGTCATTAATCGGTCTGTCTGATTTGGCCTATGGGATGAAACTAAATCTCGCTGGTGAAACCCACAGACACTGGGAGAATTTGCAAACCCAGCACAGACTGGACTCAAACCGCCCCACCTGTGAATCAAAACCGGGACCTTCTTGGTATGATCCACCAAGTGAAAAAATCTATCATTTGTAATTATATACATCTGAATTGGGAAGATGAGAGGAATAATATTATTAATATAACTTTTGCATTCATACACAATTCATACATTATGTGTACATCAAACATCTTTCTTGATAAAAACCATTTATTTACATAGTCGGAATAAAAAGAGTGAATGTCTATGTACAAAGTGAATATAAAGATGTTTATAACAGTACAAAAGTGAAGTGGAGTAGTAAAATGAGAGTGTTTTAAAAGTTGAAAGTGCTTTGGTGTTCAGTTCTCTGGAAGGCAAAACCATCACTGTGAGCTTCAGGAGCAATGCACTGATCCTCTTCTTCCTAATAACGAAGATCGATATAACGACATGATTATTACACTTTTAATAAATAGTACAACAGAAATGAATAGAATAGAATCTTTATTGCCACTAAACAGGTACAAATGTTGAGTGGCATCTTTCCACTAGAAATGTAATTTTTTTTTATTAAATCACAAAAAATACATTTCTAAAAAAGAAAATGTAAATCGAAATGTCAGATGTTAGCCCCCCCAAAATCAAGTGGTGCTACCAGTCTGGACACACGCTCTGACCTTGTCACACAAAGGTATTTGGTGATCCTTTCTATGCAGTACGTTTCCGTTAAATTGGTATAAAATGGTCAGCATGGAAGGGAGCAGTGCTAGTGGCAACCAAGATTTATGCAGTAGTTTGGTAACACTTATAAAAAATAAGGCCAATGTAAAGCAAAGAGCTCCAATCATAACTTGCTTTTTATTTTTAATGCTCTTAGACACTGAACCATGTTCCACCTATTCACTATCAGAAAGAAAACATCTACAAACAACGAGTTTACTCTAAAACGATATGCTCACCTCTTCTGAGAAGTATTTCTCTATGAGGTTGAGTGCTGCTTTGTAGACCATCTCATTCTCATGAGTTTGCAGAGCTTCAATCTTGTCTAGGCCTCCACATTCCTCAATCATTATACAAACCTTATCTGTCTCGGCCATCTTATCTGCAGCCTGCATATTAACAAACGTAACACACATCACACAAAAAATCCACATCACACTGATTGTGATACAATAAAGCAAGTCTACAATCCATTAGCTGATATTTAATAGACTTTCTATACTCACTAACTGTAGTAATGAAAATACTTTACATGCCACAAATTTATTAGAAGAGAAAATATCGAAAGAAATAATTACATACTTATTACAGAAAAAGAAGCATTAATATTGTTTTCCCATTTGCCTCTTCTCTTTTTAAGCAGTCGCCACAGTGGTCTGTACATCTGCATCATTTACATTTTCAGCATTTAGCAGACACGACTTGCAGAAGTGCTTCTATACTAGTAAACATTATTATACTATATTCAAAGCAGACAATAGTTTACACAATCTAAAGAACCTTTTAGGTTTTGGAGGGCAGGAAGGAAATGGTTGTCTTTTTTAAAGCCGGAGGTTTCAAAACAATTATATTTTGTTTGTCCTAGCTCTCTAAAATTTTTATTTGATAATGTTTGTTCATTTGTTTATGATGTATAATGCCGATGAATCAGTACACAATATCAAACACAGCACATCGACAACAATTTTGGACTGTGGGAGGAAACTAGAGCTCCGAGAGATAACCTGGGCACACGAAGAGAACACTGAAACCACAGAACCCAGAGATCAAACCCATTGTTGTGAGACGACAGTGCTACCCACGTAGTCACCTTGACGATGTAAAAACTTTTAATAGTATTAAATGAAGAATACATCACAAAAGAAGGAGTCTATGGAAAAGTCGATGTCATTCATTTTGGAATTTTACATAAATTGAGTGAAACAGGTTTGTGAAGCAGCATTCTACAATCTATAACCTACAGCAAACAAGCCACCTTATCAAACTGCAAACTGTATGCTGAAGGATTTTTACTGGATAATGAATGTGGAATCCGAAATAAACATACCATGAAAATATTCAAAATGGAATCCAAGATGACCATAATGATCTTGTTTTCGTTGACTGACAAGAGGTTTACAAGAGGTCTGATGACACCAGTCTGAACCAAATACGCCACCTGCTGCACCGTTCCCCCACTGGTGTAATTGGTGATTGCCCACAAAGCCTCTTTCTGGGTCTTATAATCAGCCTGTAAAGCATAAAATACAGACAAAACTTTCAAAACATCAAAAATTAAATATTTCTAAATGAACTTAAGAGCAGTTTCCACTAATCAAACTTGACAGTTATGACTGATGTATATTTATCTGGAGTAAAAGAACATTTCAAATGTTCAGTCTCTCTAGTTTTGAAATGTATAGGTTTGTGTTGAATCAAAAGTATATTGTTTTAATCTATAAAATGCAATAAAAATTAGAAACAAACAAATGCTCAAACGCAACCCAGAAATTGTGACGACGTTATAGATCTTCTCCCAGAGCTGTATATCAAGATTATCATAATGCAAAAATCAATTTTAATATTTACGGAACTTCTTTCATGTTAAAATTTGTTGTAACATTTAGGCAATAAATGATTTCTGCCCAGCAATGATATCACTTTGTTACCTGCTGCAAGACCTCCACCAGAAGTGGCACCAGACCAGCATCGACCACCTCCTGGATCTGTGAGTCTTTCCCAGCCGTGATGTTGGACAGTGCCCAGGTCGCTTCTTTTTGAATGTTATTTCTCGGGTGTTGGAGCAAAGTTGGAAACAGAGTCAAAGCACCGGCATTTAGAACCCGCTGAGTCTGTTCATCTGTCCCTGTCACAATGTTTCCCAATGCTCGCAAAGAGGGAGTCTGAGAATTTATAAACACAATACTAGCATTAGCACAAGCTGTTGAGTTTAGTTATTTATTAAATCTCTTCCAGTCCACTCATGTTGGACGGCCTCTTCTTGTTTTTAGGGACTTTTACCTTGCCGCAGGATATTAGTTTATACCTTTGGTTTGGAGGTCCATTAACCCATTAAAGCTGCTTTCTGACTATGTCTACTGTAAAAAGCAGTAATGGCTTAGAAGTTAAGGTACTGGGCTAGAGATTAGAAAGTTGTTGGTTCGATCGCCCCAACCACCAAGTTGCCACTGTTGGACCTGTAAGCAAGTCCCTCAACATTCAATTGTGCCCAATAATGCCGAGTCGTAAATCTAAATTCTGAAAATGTAAACATTAAAAAGCGCTATACAAATACAATTGACTTGAGTACTGCACTGAATTAATGTTTCAGTCCAAGATCTGAGTTCCTAGCGATGATTGAGAATAATGTAATAATATTTCGTACCACGATGGTGATGTCTGAGCAAGCAAGCAACTGAACGAGGCGAGGGAGAACGCCAGCCTGCAGCACCACCTCGATGCGCTCGTTAGGACCGTCTGTGAGGTAGGAAATGGCCCAGCACGTATCAGCCAGCACCTCAGCATCTTCACAGAAAAGAAGTTTCAGCAGAGCTGGCAACATCTGTTGCACTGCAGATAAGGGAGGAGCTGGATTCTTATTCCTGCAGAGGTTCGACAAAGTCCATGCCAAGTTCCTCAGGTAGCCCTGCTACAGCCAAAAAGGAAATGGAAATTATGTTTGATCTGATTAGTGAAAAGTCATAAATAAGATGTATAATCCAAATGTATCTATTTAAACATTACCTTCAGAATTCAAATGATCTTTTGTCTGGATTTAAAGTACCAGTTTGGACACATATTTCTCTAGACTTTTTGTAAATCATTGTATATTAATACTAAAAACCTCCAAACTATGAAGAATTGTGTAAGATTTTGTAGTAAACAAATGTTAAACAAACCAGAGTATATTTAACATTGTATTATGTAATAATTTTTAGATCCTCCACATTAATTACGTTTGCTCTGACGACTTTAGTGCTTTGCACAATGCACTTTGCTTTGCCATTGGCATTCTCTCAGATCCATCACGATGAACCACCAGAAATGGTTTTCCAAGTCTTGAAGCCGTTTCCAGACAAACTGAGCACTTGTTGATTGCTTTGCTTTCACTCTGTGGTCCAACTCATCACAGCTAATCTCATTTTGGTTTAGTTCAAGTGATTGTGGAGGCCAGGTGATGTGTTCAATATACAAATTAAATTAAGAACGTTCACTGAATAAGCTTTTGACTGGTACTGTATATAGCTATAATTTATTCACAACATTTTAATAACCTAATAACAACAACTGCAAAAAACAAAAGAAAAAAACTAGGGTTATAAAGGCTTTGTGCCTACAGAAACCAGTCCATGCAGCATAGTACATGCTAGAAGATATGACGCAAAGCAATAACAAACTACAAACAAAAATATGTACTGTATAATACAATTTTCTAATAATTATCACTTAACTGATGATTTGTAGTACTTACAGTAAAAACAGACAGATCTGGAACAGACAGCAATGCAATCAGGGGCTCAATAGCTCCATGTTCGATTACTAGGTCCCTGTATGCAGAACCGTCACCTAAAAATGCCAAGCAAACCGCGATTCAAAACGCGCTAATAAAGCAAACTGCTTCATTGTAATCTTCTCTCATGCCTACTGAAACAATTCCTTTATTCCATCAAATTATTTCCTTACCAGCAATATTACCAAGGGCCCAGATGGCTTGCTCGCTGACGTGTGGATAAGGAGATACGATCAGGGTGATGAAGGCTGAAATGGCACCTGCCTCCACCACAGCCCTTGTGTGGTCCGAGGTCCCTGAAGCGATGTTGGTGAGGGCCCAGCTAGCTTCGAATTGGATAGGAGGACAGTGGGAGAACCCAAGAAAGTTTACTAATGCAGAAATTAAACCTGCATCTACGATGGAGTCGATAGGAGGTTGTTTCTCTTTGGATAGCAACTTCCTGTTGGAGTAGACAAAGAGCATTAAATACAGAAAGTATCATATATATATATATATATATATATTTACCGTATCGGCCCGAGTATAAGCCGCACCCTAATCTAAGCCGCACCCTTAATTTTGAAAGGGATTCAGAAAAATATATAAAAATTGAGAGAATAAAACTTGATCTAGT
>JAOUQU010076603.1:0-16393 GCA_028566735.1 Ammoglanis amapaensis
GTTGACTCCCAGCATTTCTCCCGAAAATCGGCTAAAACAGTGTTGTAAACATTTCTAGCTGCATTTTTGCGATCATGATTTATTGTGATCTGCGGCAGCCCCGCATTAAAGGTAAAACATCACAAATATGTATCCCGGTCAAAATGGTATTTTTAGTCGATATACGAGGCTTTGAATATTCGCTACCAAACTCCAACGAATATTGAGAGTTCAAAAGATGGCGCCAGTCCTACTTTCTTTAGTGCAAGTAGTCTTGTGTCCTTTCTTGCAACTGAAGATACAAATTGTCCATTTCTGTATTTTACATTTTAATCAAATTTATGTAACCAGTAAACATGTTAAACTCCTAGTGAATAAATAAAATACTATCTGTGAAGTTCAGTCTTTGTTTCACCATTATGACCTTGATCACCCAGGTGCAGCCATAACTACTTAATTCTCATCATGGCCTTGACTACTGCTTATATTCTGGACTAAACAAAAGTGGTAAAGAGTGAAAATGTGTACAAACTTTGATTCACAGAACAAGTATCATAAATCTATGGTTGCTCTAATCAAAGTGAATCAGGTGTTACACTCAAATATACAAAAGGAGCAGTGTTTTTATGATGCATTGAAACAGTATAAATAGATTGAAAAACAATCTTGACTAGTGGTGGCGGCGTGCTGAATCTGTTGCATAAAGCAACGACACCTGAATAAAAACTGTTCTATCCACCCAGACAGTTATATAATGAAGCAAACATGAAAAAAGTCATGTCTGGAATGTTAGCCTGCCAAAAAAACAAGCACAAAGTTACAGGAAACTCTGTTTGGAGGTGTTCCCATTTTAACAAACTGCTGATCCATTCGTTTTTAAAACCCCAAAGGACAAAATGCATTTATAATACAATCTGTCTGCATTTATATTTTGTTGGATGCTTTAGGGTTGGGAGAAGAGGTACTTTGTTGTAAGCTGGATTTAGCTTCATCGGATTCTACTGGAAGATTTTCTGGTGACTGTAAAAACAGAAAGGCTTTCTTTGCTTGACAAATTACTGCCTTGCTACACAGATCAGCGTAAAGCTGAATGTATGTAGTTATTGAGGTCCAACGATTTTTGGGACAATGTAGCTTAGCGAGAAAAGCTTTGGCCTATCAACTGGACGATTGGTGGTTAACATTCAGGCTCTGCTACACAGCCACTGTTTGGTCCTTGAGTGAAGGCTGTGAAGTTTATTCTTGGCATGTTGTGAAGTAATGAGGGTGCACATGGCTAAAATTATGCAATTGTGGTGACTCCGTTGTGAGTTGGCCCTGTCGTGGTGCAAGGTCACACATTTCTGGATTTTTCCAACTACGCTATTTTGTAATTACTACCATTATTACCATGATTGTAACAGCCACAGGGAAAAAAGAAAGTAGGCTATTTGTGAAAGGTTCCTTTTGATAAGGGAAACACAACTTTTTGGATTGGTACATGTAGGCAAAAAAGTGGTGACCAGGGTGGAACCATGTTTCACCTATTCACACCAATCTGTTGAGCTGCTGAAGGATGGCTGACCACAACTTCCATACAAGTTGGGACATCATTTTGATGTACTGTACATCTTTATACCTGCATTGGTGAAAAAGGCATTTTATTTTTATTCTAAATAACAAATTAAGATGTAAAATAATTAACTGTTTGGGGGGGGGGTATTTCTTCTCTTACTGCTGAAAGTTTTAGCATGTACTGTTCAGTCTGGTGATGATTGTTACGAATCACATTAACACTTCTATTGTATTTCTCATTTTCTTTCCATTTCTATAGGACGACCGACATAAGATTGCCAAGCCACCAGTACGTAACTTCATTTAATTTTCTGTACTTTCATACCCATCTTTTGTTGATCATATCAAAAACTTATCCTGTTCCATGTGGTGTTGTATAATTTCATAATATGTACAATTTCTTCTTGAATGTATTTTGTATTATTAAACTGAAGCAAAAGGCATATTTTAGAACATGCTAGAACACATAAGTATTAAGCTGTAATTAAAAATTAGCTTCTAAACAAGATGTATTCGTTAGATCAGTTAGTGTCTGTTTATGTATAAATGTGGCAAAATGGTACACTCAGTCCAAAATATACACTTCTGCAGATAACTTTGACCTCAAAGGGATGCCGGTCCTTTGTTTTAACGTCAAACTGACTTCCTCAAAGTAAATGTTTAACCTACTATAGGGATTTGAGGAAGAATGGTGACTTTTCTCAAACTGACTTTTCGTTCCTGATCGATGTCTGTAGCGACTGTGACGACTGTGACAATGAGCTTTATCTCATGAACAAGCAGAAAATGCGTAAAGTGTCTAAGCTGTTGTGTCCCATTCGGAAAAACTCCTACAGTGCAATTCTTCTTACTGCACACTAGCATTGTGAGTCTCAACTCCCCAGTTTAAATCACTGCGTTGCTGATTTGCTCAGTTGGACGTGGGCGTGGTCAGATCATTCCTTAAAAACACATCAACTATTAAGCGGAACAAGCTGTCCGATGTCAACCCAGGGTTGAAAGTAATAAGCAACAAGAATATTTAAGCACCATACGTTCATTTTGCATTGTATACGAGTATTAATTACTTAAGAACCTTACCTTGTTATTCATGTTGGATAAAAGCAAGTGTAAGGTAAAACTCCTTTTGTCTATGTAAGTAGATCTAGACACATGATGCATTCTGTTAGACAATAATGCAGGAAATGTGTTAAAGTATTTGTTTCATTGTAGTGTACATAATTTATAATTGTTATGGGTGTTTATCATTTAATTTATAAACGTGATCTTTTTCCCTATTAATTCTCTACTTTTATTTCCAGGAATCTCTTGTAACAACATGTCGTGAGCCTACAAGGTAAGTTTAGAACCTGCTGCTTCCTCCTGCTGTAGTAACAGAACTACCTGTCTAGTGCAGCCATGGTCCAAGTCGTGAATTCTAGATGAGGCACCACTAATCAAAGCTGACGTGATATCTGTCTGCCCAGTAACAACTATTATCAAATACCTGGTATGATCCTATACTGTTAAACTGTGAAATGTGAAATTAGATAATTAGTTAAGGTACCAGCCATAGCTTGGTGGTTCAGATACTGGATTAGTAAGAATGTTGGTTCAAGGCCCCACCACTCTCGGTCTGTTGCTGTTGGGTCCTGATAAAGCCTTTTAAACCCCAATGGCCTGCTTTGGATAAAGGCTTTGCTAACTGCTAGAAATTGTAATGAATTTAGCAAGCAATTGTTAAAATATGAGTAGTTCACTGACTGTTCTTTTTGTGGATTATGTGTGTGTTTTGATAAAGCTGGTGGTCCAACTGGTTGATTCCTGCCCTGGCAGCAGCAATCGTCACAATGATGTATCGTTTGTATACAACTGAAGAGGAGTAACCTATATTCATTCAGTGGACTGTTGCCGTCTCTCCCACCCACTGCTGTATTTAAACATTCCTGAATTACACCCATAATACATTTTGGGGTAATTTTGCCAGTCACAGCTATGATTAATGAAGGCTTTCTGTATCTCATTATGTGTATCAGTTTTAATAAGACATTGCAATATTAACACGTGAACTTGAGATCTATATTTTGATTATATTTTGGACAGTTGAGATGTGTAGAAGTGAGTACTAATGTATGTTTGCATTGTTACTGTGTAAATATAATTCTGTAATAGGTATAACAGGCTAAAAAATTGTATAAATCAGTGTATGAAAGAAGTGAATCGAACAAAACATCAATAAAACAAGAAAGCCCTATGAAACCACTGTAACTTTTAGCATTCTTGAAACAATCCGTCCATATATGTGCATCATTTTTTGTATTATGACACATTGCTGGGTACTATGAATAATAAAGAATGTGTAAATTCTTTTGTCACTAACTTTTCAATATTTTTCACCCAGGCTTGTTGGGATGCTGGTGGTTATTTCAGCTTTTAATGGCCTCAAGGCACACAGAAACACTCTGATTGGGGAGCCAATTCTTCATAGAGTAGATGCACATGCACACAGCCATTCTCACTTGGTTAGGGTTAGGGTTAGGGTCAGGCAAATCAGTGTTTTAAATAACCTTATTGTATATTTAATTGTGCACTGTGCGAGAAAACACTGTTGTGAGAAACATAAACGCGGACTTGACAACCCACTGGAGCAAACCCACGACCTATAAAAACATCCATACAAAAATTACAATATTAAATACAATACAATAATAAATTATTAAAATGATAAATCATCTTAATGAATTAGTAAAAATTTTAAATCAGGTTAAGAACTGTTCAACGCATTATTAAAAACGTGGGTCTGGGGGGAATCCATCATCTTTGACAAAAAGGAATCTGGTTAGAAAATATATAACTGTAGAGTTCAGGAAAATGTTTGAGGGGGTGGGGGATAGTCAAGGCAACTATGGATAGAATGTGACATTGTAGAAGCTAGTAGAAATGATGTTATTAGAATGACCTTCTAGGTGACAGACAATGTATATTTAGTGTAAGGATTGTGAAGGACAATGAAAATTGTGTAGTTTTGTGTTTCTCTTTTTTATGATGAGCAACTTCATTAAAACGTATGCGTTGCTAATGTGCTGATACTTAAGTGGAAGCCTACATAAGTGTAGATGTTGTCATCTGTGTTAAAGCAGCTTCCAAATCACCGTGGACCTGTTTTTTGGGGTTTCTCAAATTACATCCAGCCAACTACAAACAATTTCAGCAATGGTAACAAAGTGGGTTCTGTTTTTTTTGGAAATATTTATAGAATCAGCAGCAGTAGAATTTATTGCTGTGACATGTCAAATGTGCTATGTGGGGTAAAGAGTGTCTGATGAGTATCTGGTCTTGACATGGTGTTGTGGCAGAATAAAACATTGTTTATAATGACTGGCTTTGATGTTTTTGAAGTAAATACTTGTTCTACAAGCATACTTACTTTAACAAACATCTAAATAAATATCCAAAAACAACTGGGTCTTACTAAGAACAAGTACATTGTTCTAAAAATGTTTAATAAGAACACATAGATGGCATGGTATCTTAGTGGTTTGTGCTGTCTCAGAGTAAGTGCTGGGTTCGAAACATGACCTGCTGTAATGATCACATGATCCGCCAATAAAAGCATTTGATAGTGAGTGACATTCTAAAATAGATTAAACCTTAAATCAACTTAAACATTTATTTTCTAGTGCCACTTAATCGACTTACAGCCAGGGCAGGTATAGTCGAGGACAGGTCATCAACAATGGTGCTTGCCTATCGAAATCGAGTGACTGGTCACCCTAGACTGGTGAGAGTTTCCAGTCTGAATGGCCACAAGCCCAGACAAATATGTTGTGTCAAGTGCATCCATTGTAAAAAGTATGCCAAATCAATAATGCTAACCACATAACAGAAACTCCAGATACACATTTCAACACAAAATATTAGTATTGATTATATTACGCATTTCTAACTGTAATGTGCAGTGTACATGTATTCAAATTGTATTTTTCATTACACATATACAGATGTACAGTACAACAAAATGTTTCTTTTCGCATATCCTGGTCAGTGCGCAGGGTCAGTCAACGTATGGCACCCCTGGAGAAGATGGGGTTAAGGGTCTTGCTCAAGGACCCAGCAGTGGCTGTGTAGCAGAGCCTGGACTTGAACCCCCAACCATTGGGTTCACAGCCCAACACTTTATCCACTAGGCTTCACTGTTCCTATGTAATGTGCACCAATGACTTTCTCAAAATAATTGTAGTCTAACTCAAATAAAGGCACTTGCAAAGAATAATATTAAGTCATTCATTTATTTTAATATGTGTAAACATTTTTTATTTTAAAGTGGCCTAATCAGGTGAAAACACGCCATTATAATGAAAGTATAAATAAACAATAAATAAAAAATTATTTAGTTATATTTGCTAACACGGTCTACAAACTATGATCGAGCTTGAACTTCTTTTCGGTTTTATAGTGATACTTTACTGCCACCTAGTGTACATCAGCGGACAAACAGGTTCACTAGAGCGTTCCATTTTCATGCTTTACCTGAGCAGGATCGCAGCTGTATCCAGCGGTTCGCAGACTGGACGCCAATTCAGGTGCTTTTAATTTTAAACCAGTGAAACAAATCCTCCCTAAAAAGATCTTACTTAACTTATGAACTATTGTAGAACTATGAACTTTTACAGTATAGAACTACGGCAAGGCCAAATTGCCATGATAGTTCATAGTAGAACTGTAAACATTTAAAAGTAAAAATCAAAAATAACAGAAATGTTTAAATTTAAGTTTAAATGCTTTGAATTAAAATGCTAACTTGTCCAATTAATAACTTTACTGTAAACGTTTACAGTTCTAATGTACATATTCTACAGTTCTACTGTAGACGTTAACTGTTCTACAGTAAACATTTACAGTACTAGTGTAAAGTTTACAGATCGAATGTTCGAGTTTGCAGTACATTTATCCTGCTTTTGTTGATCAGAATTACACAGAAGAAACATTAACTTCAAAACATTATTGTTTTTTTTACAAGATAACCAAAAACTTTGTTTTTTTAAACTTTTGTTCAAAATGTTGTGAGAATGGTATTCTTGTAAGTATTGTAAGTTTATTCTAATAGCACTTTTAATAAATGCAATTAATTTATTAATACTCATACCAAAACACTCACAAGAATTGATGAGCCAAATGTAAGAGTATCAAGAAAATGATTATTATTATAAAAAGTCATTAATACAATTATCTAGTACAACTGCAAACATTTCAAAATATGTGAAAAGCACCAGGTTATTTGTTTATTATTTCTCTAAAGTGCAGGATGAAAGCAGGGTCCTGGTGGTCAAGGCTGTAAATGTCAACAACACTGTCGTCATTAAAAACGTCATTAATGTCACTTTAGACACATGCTCAGAGTGCAGTCTGGATGACATGTTAAACAGTTAGGTTTTAACTACTGCTCCAAAGGATCAATGTGATTGTTCATTTTAATTATTTTATTATTATAACATTATTAAGCACTGCAATACCAATAACAAGGTAATAACATGAACATGAACTTGGTTCATGAATTTAGTAGAAAAGTAAAAGATAAGAATCATGCCCCAAATTAAAAACATAAAGCCAACATGTCCTGTGATCAGGACAGGACAAAGGAGGAAATGTTTTTTATTTTTTTCCTAAAAAGACTAGTCTAGTTTAAACACGCAGCTCTGATCTCTAACTGTTTTCCCTATAACAAGCTTTTAACAAGAGTTTTAAACTGAAAGTTTGGCGGGCAGTACAGTTTTATTATAAATAAAACCATTATATAATATTTTTTAATAAAAATCACATGCAGGGAAAGTATGTACCAAAGTGAGTAGCACCGTCACCTCACAGCAAGAATGTCCTGGGTTCAGGTCCTTACTGTGTGGTTTGCATGTTCTCTCCATATCTGTGTTTGTTTACATGCTCTAGTTTCCTCCCACAGTCTAAACACATGCTATTGTGTAATGAGTAACTATCGTTTCTGTTGTGGACATAACCAAAGAGTGTAAGACACGATGTTCAAAATATAAGCAATCATCAGTACTCAAAGCTGCCACTCTGTTCTGGGACTGCCTTGTGCCCAGTGAGAGCTGGGATAGGCTCCAACATCCACCATGCCCTTGACTGGTATAAGTGGCTTAGAAATTGAGTATTCTTTTAAACATTTATTAATGTTCTTGTGTTATCACTGTTTCTGTTCTGTTCTGGGTTGAGGGAGGTCTTCCTGGAATCACTGGGCAGAAAACATTTTCAAACAAAGAACATGTATTATTATTATTTAATTAGGATTTAAACAACAACAAATCACCCCAGTCACCAGTTTAGCGATCCAAAGCGACTTACATTTGTAACAGTATACACCAAAAGCAATTAAAAGTCTTGGTCAAGGGCGTAACAGTATAAATTTGACAGTAATGCGGCTAAAACTTACAACTTTATGGTTACTGAGCCAGCTCCTGATAATTCCTGAGATCCAGAAGTGTTTCAGTTTCTTTCTGTGTGGAGTTTGTATGTTCTCCTGGTGTCAGCTTGAGTATACGGCCGAGCACTCGAAAGGTGAATTAGAGATACAAAATCATTGATGGGTGGGTTTGATATAACCTGTGTACTGAAGAAACTTGAGATTAATACAAATTAATTACCTGGAAGGGGGGTGGGTTACCATAAACTTTCATAGTACAATTGTAGACATATTTTTTAGATTAGATTCAACGTTATCGTCTTTACATGTACAGGGCAACAAAATGCAGTTTTGCATCTAACCAGAAGTGTAATAAGCAGCAAGTGCAAAATGTACAATAGATAAAGTATATACAGAACATAGCGTTATTACATGTAAATATAATATAGAGGTATTGTAAAGTAATTACATTTTTAGCATTTAGCAGATGCTTTTATTCGAAGTGATTTGCAATTATGACCGAACATGATTTTAAGCAACAAGGATCCAACAGGGGCACTTGGCTTGAACCACTGAGCTACCACTGACCCCAAAAAACAATGTACTGGTGTAATAGAACGTGCTAGAAACATGATATACAAATGAATTATTTACACATTACTTTTCAAATAATTCACAGTTCCAAATGATATTATACGGGATGTCAAATTGTACATTTTACAATGTAAAATTACAATATATGGGATTTCAGAGTTTAACTAAAGTGAGACTTCTTTATAGTTCTAAAAACCTTCATGCTAATTTGGGAACTTCTACTGTAAACATTTTAAAAAGTTCTACTCAAAGTTTACAACACATTTTCTCCTGGGTAAAACACGCCTGGGTAAAACTGGGTAAAACACGCGCGCGCGCGCGCAGACACACACACACGCACGCACGCACGCACCACTTTAAATTGGCTCGTTACGCCCATGTTTGATAGCAGAAAGCTGACTTCACTACTCACTCGGTCTCTGAGCTGCTTTCTCCACGCAGGGGTCAGTCATGTCCAAGTGGGAGCCCAGTGGAGGGAAATTACAGAACGGGAACTGCCACGAGGGTTCGGACAGTGAGGAAGAGGAGGATGAGGTGAAGCAGTTGTACCTGAGGGATAGAAGGAGAGCTAAATCGTTCCCCGCGTGCCCGGAGCACGCGCGTCTACTGAACCGACTCTCTCAGCAATCCAGGAAGCAGGTGAAGTTTGCAGACGCGCTCGGATTGAGTTTGTTCAGTGTCAAGCACTTCAGTACCTCAGAGGAACCTCGAATTCCTACCAAATCCGCCCCGGTAAGCACCTCACCACTGGTACACAAACTCGCACCCGCTTATGAGATGCGTCTCTCGACTGAGGACACGGACGCGCGCTTAAACCGGTGCCAGGTCTCTTTGGAGAGGGTGTCTGTCAGCACGTGGGATGTCCGCGGAACTGTACGGGTTATGCCCGCTTATAACGTCGGCACAGAAGTCGGTGTTAGGTACACGTTCAACGACTGGGCGTCTTTCGCGGACGCGCACGCCGTCCCCGCGCACGAAGAGAACAGGTTCGCTTTCACCGTGCACGCGCCTCCGGTGCTCGCTCCCGGCGCAATGGTTCGCTTCGCTGTGTACGTGAAAAATCAGCGCGGGGAATTCTGGGACAACAATGACGGACAGAACTACTCAGTGCGTTGCGGACACCCGTTTTAAGGATTTCACACCTTCGCGGGTTTCGCGACTGACAATGCCATCAATTACAAGCTTAAGGGCCATGCTCAGGGGCCCAACAGTGACAGATTGGTGGTACTGGGACTTGAACTGGTAACCTTCTGATATCCAGCCCAATAACTTTACCACTAAGCAATCACTGTCCGATGAAAACATGTAACCTTGGAAACAACACTGGCACTTACAGTAACAGTTCTCATATAATAAAGTACATTTAGCATCCATCTATCCATTATCTAGTTTTACCATCAAATCTATTTAGATGTCATGGTGGGACACAGTACAAATATATTATACATCTGAACGGGTGGCCAGTCTGTTGCAATCTGTTCAACAAACGCACACACCAACACGGGACAATTTCAGTGTCTCCAATTAACCTGACTGCATGTCTTTGGCTTGTTGGGAAGGAACTGGAGTACCACACGGACACAAAGAACGCATGCCAACTCCACTAAGAAAGCCCCGGATTACCTTACCCATGAATCGAACCTGGTATTTCTTACCTTAAGGCGACAGTGCTAACCACTAAGCCACCATGCCGCATTGACAAATTTACAAACGCAAATAATTTTTCAGACAAAACACAACAAAAGGAACTTAGTTCGCTCGTTAGTCAATCAAGCATGTAAAAAAACTCATTTGAACATGAACTTAAATGTCGAACCGAACACGAAATGCCACACTGGATTATAGGCACTATAGACTCTAATTAGCCCTCTCTACGGTTGCTGAGCCCCGTCTTGACTGAAACTAGTAAAAATAGTCCAGGTCTCCTCCGACACATGTGAAGTAGCAGATCAGCCTTGTGTACGAAGAGACACACCCTGATTCCCAACATCCCTCAACTCCGTACAGTTGCTGTCAATTGAAATATCAGCTCTGGTGATACTTGTGTGTTTTAACACTGCACCAACAAAGTGCCTCTACCATAGTTTTACAGTATGATTATGATTAGTTTGGGTACTACTGATCTTTTAATATCTTAAGCAATTTTTACAGGAGGCAGGATGGACTTCTGGAAGTCATACATCTCATCGCTTATTTATTTTGCTCACGTTGTGTTCATGAGCCTCCAGCAACTTTTGTTCATCTCTATTTGACATGAAAGTCCATTGTATTCTACATGATCCTACTTGGACTGATGATGATGATGATGGACACTTCAAACATGCTAATCCTATTTGCTGTGGCATCTGACAGCTTGATTACCATTACTTCATATTACATGATCGTGTGAAGACATTTTCACTGAGGATTTGAGATTAGATGATTATATATTATTTAGGCTCAAATCATGTGAATCCGACTTTTGTTAAATAAATACTGTTTTTTTTTAATTGCCCATACTTTCTAAATAATGATCCACTCATTCAGAGGACTGGATGGCTACACAAATATTTTGATATGCATTAAAATGAATTGAATATTATGTTTCGTCAGAAGTTCTAAATGCTTTGTGATCAATGGTTCCATATAAATGGTCTGTTATTCAATCTGCGAGAAACTGTTAGCAATGCAACTTTAATTTTAGCGAGATTACTAAGGCACGTTTAACAGCGTTGCACATGCATCTCAGTGATGAGACATTTGACACATGAAGCTGTATTATACATAATATAGCCACTTAAATGCCTGCTGCACCATTTTACCCAATCAGATGTAGACTTGGCGAAATGTGCGATTTTAGTTCAGTTGTTGTTAGCGTCTTGTGTCCCTGGTGGGACATTGGAGAGATTTCGCCATTTCAGTAGTTACATGCGTGTGTGTTTTTGTTATTATGAAAGTAGAAAAAGAGGTCACTACTCCCATATCCAGAAACGCCACGATTCCAATTCCCAATGCTGGTGTGCAGTGGAAAATTCCATTACTCCACCCGAGAAGGTACAATTAAGCCAAATCCTAAAAATGACTATTTGATATTGCACTCTTGAACTTTGCACTGGCCATTTCATTTGAGCAAACACAGTGGTCAATTAGTTGCTTCTGCATCTGTGGTGACACCCGATGGTACAGTCAAGATTTAAACAAGGTGTTCATAATCTCTGTACTGATGTGCTAGTGGAATAGGTTCTCAGTTATACTAACATCCTAACATTACTTCATTTTTGTATAAATCACTCTCTGCAGTATCACGGCCCAGACATCTGGTGCTAAAATCATTGGGATCTCAGAACTAATGAGTCAGCATGATGTACCAAATCAACAGCTAAAATTTTATGTTTTTTATTTTGTTTTATAGTGTTAACCATTCGAAACCACTCAGAACTGGTCCTTGTTATTTCAGGTTTCAAACTGCATTTGTTCCTGCCACTTTTGCAATTGACTTTCTTAAAATTAGTTTTCTTTTGTCCTGGATTCTGTAGAGTTGCTTTAACGCAATGTCTTCTAAAAATTGCAAAACCAATGTCACTTGATTATTTTTGTTCAGCATTGTTACACTAAAAATAAAGAACTGCCCCAAAGAGAATGGCTTTTCTGTCAAGGTTTATTTCTTACACATTCTAGATATGATTTTCCTACATCACTGTCACTAAACACTTGTATGGAAGCCCATTACTGACACCAAAAATAAAAATCCAGAACATATTTTTTCCTCATTATTAATTCAATTGCCAATTCAATCTCATTATTTTGAGATACTATGTTATTATTTTGAGATACTAGGTCATTATATTGACATACTGTATATCTCGAGATAGTAATTGACAATAATAAGAAACAAAAATTTGCTGGATTTTGCAACATTGAAACATAATTAAATGCTTTAAAACACATCATAAACAAAATAGAAATAGACTCTTCATTGAACAACCTTTGCTCTGGAATTCCATAAAAAAGAATCCAAAGTATTATCACAAAAATGTCAATGCTACATCAAATATTGTGTAATATGACCTTTTATCTATTACTCAAAGCTAACACACATCTATTTTTACTTGGGTGGCCTTGTGGGTTCTGACATATGTATGATGCATTCACTTTTTTATGTGAATCATTAGCAGCTCTTTAATTTAAAAAAAAAATCAGTAATTAAAACCCTTGTGGTTACTTAAACTAACAAAACTTTATTGAAAATTTTAATGATACAAATATGACATCCAAGCACAATTAAAAACATGAGCACTGGGCTATCAAAGCTGAATAAATGGTGGTTTCGATGTGTTGCTGCTTCTCAACACACTGCACTGAGAGACTTGAGTAGAACAGTCTCTAACCAGTCATGACCATTACTCGACACATCCTTGGCTTCACTGGTCCACTTCTTTTCTCTCAAACTCTCTCCTCCACCATGCTTACTTAGATAAGTTTCTTTGGCGCCAACTCTACCACTGTCCTCTGAATCTCGTACATCTTTCCTATGGCCACCTGCAAACAATAACAAATAAACAAAAAAATCTGATATTTATCTGATCTGGCCTTTCCAAATGTATTCAAATGCATAATGAAATACTGGTAGCTCAATAAGTAGAATGTGTGCCACTACTTGGCCATTTAGCATGACCTTTAATCCTCTTGGCTCCATTTATAGTTAACTAACTGCCACAACACGCATCGAGTTTTGTTGCTTTTGCGTTTACCTTCCAGTTTTAAACACGAAAAAAGTGGTTGTAGATTTTAGCTGATTAAACAAATGATTTGAAATGCTGGATCATAAACATCAAGGCACCTCTATCTGCAGAGAGCAAATACTTTATTTACTATTGTGTGTGACCAAGTCTTTCAACTGGTCTGCAAATATGCTTCATCCTCCACATAACTAAAGAAGAGTAGCTGAAAGTATGTTATGCTAGTAAACATCTGATCATCCACACATATTGTTGACGTCTGGTGGAAAAGGTGGCAGAACAGCTTAGCAACAGATAGAAACCCTGGAAAAAATCAAGAAAGAGCAGAGCAGAATGATCATCCTAAAACAGTGCATCCCTAAAACTGACAGAGGAGCAGCTGAATTGTTTTAACAATAAAACGTTTTAGAACAAATTTGTATAGCTGTAGGACAGTTGTGTAACTTGCCCATTCTGTTATTATTCTGTTTATTTTGGCACATAATTATGTGTGATTGCTTCTGAAGGTTTGCTGTTATGATAGCTTTTGAGAGTTTGCTGTTATTATTGCTTTTTTCCAAATTGCATTAATTTGAATAAATCATAATGTGAAAAATCATTATTAAAGTTACTGAATTGCTTCACATCTTTTGACTGTCAATGTCAACAAACAGGATCAGCGATCAGATCACCCACTAAGGTTTGTTTGCACCAGGGGTAGATTTGTTGTACTTTGTATTGCCTATTGATCGTGTTATTCTACTTTCCCGTTGCAAAGAACTTCTCTACTTCTCTAAACAGACACCCAGCTAAAATCAGTCATGTTATATAATTTGTTATAATAATTAGTTTAGAGAAGTAGAGAAGATTAAGGATGGCCATCGAACAAATTATTTGGAAATTAAACATTTGGGAAATTTATTTACTTGATCATTTATAGCAGGAGATTTTATACTTATTTTGTTTACATTCATAGAAACTGAGTACTAGATGCAAGATTTAAACTGAAAAGGGTGCTAATGTTAAGTTATTAGGAATTTAATGTCATGTTTAGTCTGTTTACATTCACGACAGAAAAGGTAATTACAGGTTACACAAGATTCATCAGTTCAAGGTTATTGTCAAACCCAATCATAGTGACTTTACATCTCTAATTGAACTCAATTGCATGTTTTTGGACAGATAGCAGACGTGCTAAAACTACAAAACTACTTACTAAAACACACATTGTATTCACTTTCCCATCATTCATTTATTCCCTTCCTTCTGGGTCAGTTTTTTCTTCCCTGTACATTTTCGTAAATATTTCTTTACTTCACTTGTTGAAAAATGACCTTGGATAAACACTGATGTAAAACACTGCCATCTAG
The DNA here is from genome assembly GCA_028566735.1 of Ammoglanis amapaensis. Classification (NCBI taxonomy): domain Eukaryota; kingdom Metazoa; phylum Chordata; class Actinopteri; order Siluriformes; family Trichomycteridae; genus Ammoglanis; species Ammoglanis amapaensis. The sequence goes on from JAOUQU010076603.1 coordinate 14,589, forward strand.
AGGTTGGATGTGGTCACTTCGCGACAATATGGAATTCATTCTGGGAGACGCAAGTACACATGAGCGCAATTTCTGTATGTACAACACTGTGTTTCAGGATGGCCAACACACAGTCCCATTAGCTATACGGGATCTCTTGGTCAACAACAACGTGGCTCTCCAAATTTAATAATAAATTTAAAAAATCATATTTTTGTGTCTTTTAAGTGCTTGTCTATATAGGGGTCTTACTTACCACAAACAGCTGGTTGGCCACCCTTGTATTTTAAGACTTCCCTTAAGCCCTAACCAGCCAAGATCTACTTTCTAAACAAAACTATAATGTAAAATGAAACATTACAAGTATGATCATAAAGTAAATTTTATACCCTGGAAACATGCATCCAAAAAGAAACTCAAGCAGGAAACAGGCTTAACAGATAAACAATTCTCATTTGGTGAATGTTGGCATGCAGTGCAGATATCAAGTACACTCCTGTAGAATTGTAGTTTCTGTTTCTATGCCTTACACACCCACTAATAAAAACCTTTCCTACTGTCACGAAACAATGTTTTCACTTGCACTATGTGCCGCATGGCTATGTAGTGACAGGAGGCACGTACACAACACTTCTCTGAACTTCCTTAACCTCGAATTGCTGACTAGCTGAACTGGCCTTCGACCAAAACACATGAGCATGTACAGACATAACCAACACACACGTGCAGGGGCGCACGCACACAGACAATATGTTCAGAATGGGGTACAATCACATTCAATTTGAAAAGAGAAAAAAGCCCATGAAGACCAGACATTGAGAGGGAAAGTGATACGTTTCATTTTTGCATATGTGATAATATTAATGGGGCGTCCGTGGTTCTGTTGTTAGAGAACTGGCTTTGTAACAATACATGCCATCAATCATCCCATGCAATTCTGGATTTATGATACATCTTTATTAAACAAAACAAAATTCAGGTCATTTTTAAAACAAATTCTCCATTTATTAATTCACGTAAAATACTGTAATCTTCTAATAATCAAAAGAATGAATGCCCTTTTAATTAAATTAAAGAACAATCTATGCAAAATAATGCTTTTTTGACTGGTTAAAATAGATTAAAAAAACAACTTTATATAAATAAGTAGGAAATTTACAAATAAATAATCTGCCCATAAAGAAACTAAAGTTTTGTCCTTCTTCCTTGTTTGTTTTATTTTGTTGTGGTTTTTCAAGGTCAGATAACACTACCACCTTCTGTTTATAGTTGATATCTAATCATTTTACATTCCAATTCATTTGTGAATCGTGAGCGTTGATGCAACCCCCCTCTGGAGAACCCAGCATGCACCCCTAAAATGTAGGAACATGCTTAAAAGACTGCAAACAATAGCGATGCAGACGACAAGAAAGAGTACACGCACTACAAATAATAACTACAAATAATGTAGTTATTGCAAGCGCTCTCAGCATATGGTGGTGCCTTGTTATTTAGCATCCAACATTTAAAGGGATTCATTGTTCCCTGTCAATCAGCTAAAATCTAATTAAGCATAGTCACAAATTCACATATTTCAAGCTTTTGTAAGAAGCCATCTTAAAAAACTAGTTAGTGATATAGCTAAAATAGACCACACATATAAGTCACTATATATTCGGGCTGTCTACAAAGAAGGATTTTGTTGGTCGACCAGTGGTCGTCATTTACTCCAACTAATCGACTAGTAGTCGACTAAAAATACCATTCAGACCGGGATCCACATTTGTGAAGTTTTACCTTTAATGCCGGGCTGCCGCAGATCACAATAAATCATGATCACAAAA
>JAOUQU010076818.1:0-16384 GCA_028566735.1 Ammoglanis amapaensis
CTACGGGACAATTTTCACATTTCCGATCAACCTAGTGCATGTTTTTGGACTGTGGGAGGAAACCCACGCTGACACGGAGAGAACATGCAAACTTCCGCACAGAAAGTCCCCAGCCTAACCCGGGGATCGAACCCGGGACTTCTCGCTGTGAGGTGACAGTGCTAACCACTCAGCCACCGTGCCGCCATTTTATGTTTATAGCACATAGCAAAAAAGTTGATACAGGGGCTAGTTTAGGGTTAATGAGGTGAAAAACTAAACAATGTGATTCCAAATAAGTGATGTCAACTGGCCATTAATGAAGAAGAAGAAGAATGCTTTTATCTGTCAATGAAATCCTTTCTTTGTATGTCCAAGCTTGGTCTAGTTGGGATCTGCCATCGTACGATGCCCCTGGAGCAGACAGGGTTAAGGCTCTAGCTCAGGGACCTAACAGTGGACCAACTTATACATAGGCCACTAGGCCACATTACCCACTGCTAAGGTACAAAACAAGATCTCTGGCCTGGGAGGTGTCTTATAAATATTAATAAAGTGATGCAACCAGATAGATTAATGTTTCAGGTGGAAAAACAATACATGCCCACCCCCTCCCCCCCAAAAAAGGACCATGGTATGAGGCTGTGTCAAGCAACTTTATAACATATAAAACTTATACTATGGACATTTTACAATATATCATTAATATATTCAATATATTTTTGTGCCAAAAATATCCACAAGTGTGGTGTATAAGATGAGACATATGAGGAGTCTGGGAGAGCACAGCAGTTTTGCAGGATCTCCCACGGGATCAGACACGACAGCTTGCAGCACTCTGGATTGATCAGGCAGCCGTCACTAGTGGTTGTTAAACACTGTAAAAAGAGTTCCACTATTTTTTTTATACCAGCGTCACAGTTTTTTACTGGCAACACAGTGTTGAAGTCTCGTTGTTCTTACTTTATTAGACATTTAAAGTGCAGACATGACGTGGCACAAACAAACTCTTTATCGTGAGGCAGTGGAATAATATTCAGTGTTCAGTTAGCAGCAGTTTTTCAACTCTTTATCGATAAATTTAAAACTATATGAGTTTGGGAATGAATAGTGTAGTGCCTTGTATGTTTAAATTATGTGTTTCACTGCACAGATTGGGTAAAATTTGGACAATTTACTTAATCTGGCAAGACACTAATGTGTTAACTTTCTTAACTTTTTCATTTTATATTTTATTAATATAGGACACAATATAGTATAGTTAGGTTTAGTGCTTTGCTTTAGGGCCAAGAGTGACTACCTGGCAGAGACCAGTTCATTACTAGAATAGAATATAATGCCTTTTTTGTCATTACACATGATTCTTTGTTTGCATGTGCCAACTTGTATGGAAGTTGTAGTCAGAGTGCAGGATCAGCCATTATATGCTCCAGTTTGGATCTGGCAATGTTTGGGGTTTTGCTCAAGGATCCAGCAGTGACTGATTTGAACCCCAACTCTTTCGATTGATATTCAAAGCTCTTCCAACTAGACTACACTGTCCCTATAACATGACTTTAGTGTGCTACCCTTAACCTTTAAAAGAAAAGACTGTCCACATATACATTCCAAATTAACATTCTCACATCTAACATGTACAACACGTTTGTATTCGTGATTAGATCATTGATGACCAGTTACTAGCAGCTGCAGAACTGGGTTGTACATTTCAGTTAAATATATATCTATAATAAATCTAAATCTGAATAAATCTAAATCTAGATATAAATATAGTTAACCTTAATAGTTTCCACATGTTTTGCTTTTCATCTAAACACTCTGAGGATTGGGGAAGTAGTTGTAGTAGTAGTAGTAGTAGTAGTAGTAGACATAAATGAGAGCCCTTGGTTACTCAAAGAAGCTTTAAGGGGAAGATTTTTTCATGAGGCTACTTGCTTAACCAAAAATCTTTTTGTGCAAATCTCTAACCTTAAAATGCAAACCTTAAAACCTATCAAAAGCTACCTAAAAAGAATAAAGTAGTAATCTACAAAAAATATTAATTTAACCTTGCATCAGACATCAAACATAATCGGGCTGACTGAAAGCAGTTAGTGTAGGTGGAACTTTTTGTTAGTTGTTTGAGTTTCTTGCTCTTCCTGGAAGGGTTGGGTTGGAACTGTCAGGAGAGCCGTTAGGGTATTCATGTATATGGACTCTGTTTGTTGGTCTGTTGCTCATTATGTTTGCTTTCTCCAACCAGCATGATACTAAACAGCTGCAAGCCAAACTGTGTACCATCACAACTTTACACACCCCGATTTATAGACCAAGTGGTGCAGTAAAGTCCACTCTGTAGGCTTTGGTCCTGCTCTTAAAGACCTCTGATCCCTCAGGAGCTATAAGAGATATGGTCCATTTTATATTGTGTAGGAGATAGGGTGTGAGCTTAAGACGACAGAAATATAAAGCATTTTGTGTGGCAAAGTTCAATTCAAAACCCTCCTCTTATTGAGTCATGCCAAATTATAGTAATTATGAATTTCCAACATGTAAAAACAGCTCACTGGTTTGTTAAACTTGTAACTACCTGGTGGAACTGAATGGAAGGACTTGACGATATTACGCATGAAAAGCGTACGTTATAAACTACAGTGACTGCCAGCAAATTGAAATACTGATAATAAAAAGTACAAATAAGAATACACAAAATGGTCATTTAGTTTGAAACGTGCAACTGCTTGAGCTCGACAAGACCCTGGTAGGGGTGTTGCATTCAATGGCAGTTTCAAACCAACCATCAAGTAAGAATGTGAGATGCCGTTTAAAACAACTGAACATAGGTATCCTGCCAAAATTGGGAAGGAAACCAAAACTATCACTTCACCTGCTAAAAGGACAATTGTTTGACTGATTAGATCGAATTCAGATCAACCAAACATATTTGAAATTAATGACAAGCAGCTATATCACAGGGTTTAGTGTCCACAACCAAGTTGGCTTTAAAAGTTACCAAGTTTCTGAAGGCTGCTGCTCAAGCCAAGACAATAGCATGATGATCACCTTTATAACAACCTGATCTGAATCTACACACACACACACACACACACACACACACACACACACATGATACATTGTGTATTCTGACACTTTTCTATTAGTCTATTAGCTAAACTTTTGGATTGGACCTTAACTGCCTTTATTCATCAGCATCAATGAGTCTTGGGCGCCCATGTTGCTGGTGTAGCACCGTTCCTTCCTTGTATTTTTACAGACCAGGATCACCCTATAACAGCTACAGCTTTAGGGACGCTCAAATTTATAATCATAAATGTTTCCACAGGTGGCAGTAATGTGTGGATCCGCAATGGACCTGGATGAGATGTGTAGCTCCGGTCAATACACCAGCAGTGGGGAGTGCTGTATAGAATGTCCACCTGGGGAAGGGGTCATCGTACCATGTGGAGCCACTCAGACCGAGTGCAGCCAGTGCCTCGACAGTAAGTACATACCTCACCTAATCATGCACAAACACATACACACGCACATGGACACTCACACAAGGAGCGAAGAGGGCAGTCATAATCAGTGCCTTATGTGAGGTCATGCTTCCTCTTTGATGTCTGTGTGTAAGCCGAAGGGAAATTTAAAGCAACCCGTTAAACTTTTTGACCACTAGTTCCACTATAAAGCACTGTAGGTTGAAAAGGGTCACTGAGGAAAAATGTGAGTCCTGGGCTTCAAAATGTACGTAGAAAAGTTACAAAATTATTGTTAATTTTAAGACATAACATGGCTCGATTAGAGGTTGACCTCTAATAAGTGGCACATGGATTAAAGAGACATAAGGTCCCAAACCGTGCACTAATAAGTATACTGTCATTTAGTGTGTAGTGCAAATCGAATACTTGATCGTAGTTGTGTAGCCCGCTAAAATATCACCAGCATTCTTTTTTTTACCTATTGAAATTTTATTCTTTTATTTACCCTTATTAATGTACTAGTAAATTAATAATACTTACATTGATAAATGTTAAAAGCACTGTTTATACAAAGCAGTTCTGATTAATTCTGGCCACTATTAACCTTTTATTACTTGGGTATAATGACATCGTTTAAATGTGCATAGTTTCCATTGTTTAACACTGTTTATGTTTGAAGTGTACCATTTGGGTACTTCAGTGCACTATTTTATTGTGTTTCCTGGACGAAGTGTGGAAGAGTGATTTGGGACACACCTACTGATGAAAGGCATCATTTAATACCATTGGCTTTATAGTCTTGCAAAAAACCTTCAGGGAGGTTTGAATAAGTGCAAAAAATGAGTTTGATGACACTAAATGATGACATCATGTTTCACCATCATTTGAAAACGTCAATATGAGATATGTATTAAAAAAATACAGAAAAGGTTATGTCATGAAATCATGTTTTCACTATGTTAACCCATTAACCTCTAGATCCTCATATGAGGACATTACATTTCTGGTTCTCTGCACCATTCTACCTATTCTTTTTGCCTCGTATGAAGACACTGCCCATACCACCTAGTGGTCATATGACAACATAACACACAGTTAATTAAACACAAGATGGCGACAATCCCACTAGAAAGTTTCTACAGCCAGTCCATACAAAAACATGAGCCATGTAAAATATACTAATTGAATTTTATTTTGAAAAGTTACTTATTTATGTACAATAACATGATCACTTTTGTTTATGTATTCAAATGTTTACAGTTTCAATCAAACAGTTATGCTCTTTGTTAGCCAATAGTTTCTTTATTGTAGATCTACTGTCTCCATACGAGGACATTGGTGACACTAAATTGTCTTATAAATACCTGGCCAATAGAATACAGGAACCAGGGTATTGTAGTGTCAGTCCCAAGCCCGGATATATAGGGAGGATTGTGTAACAAATATAACCTCCTTCACCAAAACAATGTGAATTTTAATTTCATTCAACACTAGACCTACATTTGACACGAATCTTGCAAGGACATTTCAAGCTGTTATGTACAGTCTAAATTTATACCGTGCAGAAGCGTCCTTCAGTACTATAAATGTAGATCAGGATCACCATTAATCCTGTATGAGGAAAGCACTCAGACAAAAGACAAGGTCAGAGCTTTAAGATGCCTTTTTTTAGTATGAATGATATAACAGTTTACACTAACCAGGCATAACATCATGATCTGACGTGTTGGCAGGTAAAGTCAATAACGTCTCTTTAATAGCTTCTCTTTAATACAGCATTTGTTGCTATATTAGGCAACAAGTGTACAATTTATTCTCAGAGTCAATATGTTAGAAGCAGAAAAGATTTGAGCAAACGTCTAACTAGGGCCCAGTTGTGAAGGCTAGACAACCGCTTCAAAGCATTTCCAAAATTGCTGCTCTTGTGTGGTGTATCCGATCTCCAGCGATCGGTATCTACCAATGTGGTCCAGTCCAGCAACAGGGTCAGGATCAAGATTCATTGTCTGGAGTAAAGTCTTGCTCGTCTGGTCTAATCCTGTTTAAGTTAATGATGGTTCTGATCAAAAGGTCCAGAAAAAAACAAGGACCAAAACAACAATAGGAAGGTAGTCATAATGTTATGCCGGTCACTCTATATACAGTAGAATAGTTGTAGCCTAAGGATTTAGATACTTGATTCATTTTCCAAAAGGTTGTTGGTTCAAGCCTTTTATCTACAATTACTCATCTGTGTACTGTTACATTTGCCTTCGTCCGATCCTCAGTGACGATGATGCTAAAATCCATGCTTTCATATTTTCTCGTCTAGATTACTGCAACTTTCCTTTAGGGTCTCCCTGTTAAATTAATAAACCACCTTCAATATGTTAAGAACTCTGCAGCTCGGGTTCTCACTGCTACCAAACGCTCTGCCCACATCATACCCGTCCTCCAAAACCTACACTGGCTACCCGTCATCAGCAGGATTAAATATTAAATCCTGATCCTAACCTACAAGGTCCTCAATGGTCTCGCTCCTCCATATTTAACTGAACTCATTCATGTCTACTGTCCCTCTCACAGTCTCAGATCCTCCAATTCTGCCTCACTGACTGTCCCACACACTAATCTTGTCACGCTGGGTGGCAGATCCTTTAGTAAAGCTGCCCCCAAACTTTGGAACTCTCTTCCCCTATCACTCCGTAACTCCACCAATCTGCTTTCCTTCAAAAAACATTTAAAAACTTTTCTATTTGCATCACACTATTCCACTTAGTTATTGTATTGTTTTGTTTGCTTGTTTGTACTGTATGTTTGTACTCTATCTGTCTGCCATGTAAGGCGACCCTGGGATTGTGAAAGGCGCTATGTAAGTGTAACTTATTATTAATATTTTTTATCATTATAAAACATTTAACTGTAATGAATAGAATGAATTTTTTACAGCTGTATTTTATTCTTGGCACCTTTGATACATTATAATGCAAGAGATCATGTTAATAGATGAATACTTTCTTTACAAGACTTTTTCCTCATGCTTTTTAAAAAATGTTTTTACAATCGTGATATCATGACATCAGACTGCTTTTGCACACCAATGCACTTTTTAAAAACCACTCTTTCTCTTTATCAGAGACACTGCTGTGAATAATAAACTGCAGAGTGACATGATAAAATCAGAAGATGGTATCTGTACAAGCTGGCAGGATTTGTTTTAACATGCAATACAATCTGATGTATGTTACAGATTTCTGAATAATTGTACATTTACAATTGTAATAAAATATTTGACTTAGCATATAGACAAATACATTTAAACAATTAAAACAATCACATTTGTGTCTATTTAGCTATTGCTTTTTGTATATATTCACTTATTGCATATCTATTAGCTGTGCAAGCTCATTGTGGTTCGATATTAAATATAACTCTGGGATAACTCTGTAGTCACATAACACACTTGATAAAGTATTAGTGCTTATGGTTGTATTAGTAACACTTTCCTGGTACAGCAGGTATAAGTCATAAAGTCATGTAAATGTCATGATTGCAAACCAACTTCAGAATGTAACATGTTCAAAATGCCACAATCTTGCTTTAACTGATCGTAGATGTTCAGATAATATAGTGGTTTTGAATTCACACAGAACAGGAACAACTTTGTGTATAAAATCCCTGAATGATCAGCAAAGCCAGAGCTAATTCACCTGCCAAAGCTTCAACTAACAAGGTAATACACATATTTGATCTATTTCACAAAATGTAGTATGATTAGATTTGCAATCACAATATTTTATGTTATGCAATGTGTTAATGAGAAATTTAGAGAGAAATTGAATTTTATTTTTGTGTTGTTTTTTATTATATATGATATTCTGTAGTTTTTATTTGTTTCACTCTTTAAATTAAACAATTTCAAGCACAAGACATTTTCAAGAAATCACCACCACACTAAAATGTATTCATTTAAGAACAGCAGTGGCCTGTTGGAAGGTTGCTGATTCAATTCTGAGATTCAACGGGTCACAATTCAAGTGCCTTTGAGCAAGGCGCCTTTAATTTATAAGTGTAAGCTCACAGTGTAGCGAGCCGGAGCTGTTCTAATAAGCACTTCTTAATGGTTAATTGCCACTCTCTTTAACTGTTTTATTGTCATTCTTTTTTATTTATTGCACATAAATATCAGTTAGGTGGCAATAAAATAAAATAAAAGCATTAGAACGGCTCCGGCTCTCTACACTTACACTTGTAAATTAAGGCGCCATGCTCAAAAGCACTTGAATTGGGACTCGTTGACTCTCAGAATTGAATCAGCAACCTTCCAATCACAAACCCAGATCTCTAACCAACAGGCCACTGCTGTTTTAAAATGAATACATGCTGTTTTTAAATGATTTTCTCACTTTGCGTGATTCGGGATATATAGGGTCAAATTGCACCATCCTAAGCAGATTATATTGTCTACCTATATTGTTATATGGAACCTGAATCTACATGGAAATCAAACATAGAACCTTCTTGCTGTAAGGTGACAGTGCTTTCCCTTAACACTATATTTATATCAGGGTAGCTGGCAGCAAACTTTAGACAATCTGTTACAGGGCATCATATTTTATAACAGTGCATACATGTTATTTACAACAAATGTCAATTAATAGTCATCAATCAACTTTCTGTACAGCATAACCAGGTCTTCAATCAAGTCTAGTCTTACTAAATAAAAATATGGCAAAGGAAAAATAACATATTTCTCTTTCCAACAAATATAATAACAAAATGTTGTGGTTTTTGTTAACATTTTAATCACTGTGTGAATCCATTATCTTTAAACTTGTTAATTAACAACTAGAAATGGCCGTGTTACAGGAATCTGTGATGTTTAATGAGTTGAAGAACGCTATGATTGTCTTCATAAACCCAGTCATGCCTCTCTTTTTGCTGTGCACAGGTTTAAGACGTTTTGACTCCTGACAGAATGAGACTTTTATTTGGAATTCACTGTGCATTAATCATCACACAGCTATATTTATCAATGCCCCAATATTCTATAACTGCAGATCTAAAAGGTAGCACCTCATTAGTATATTATTTTATTGCATCTTATATACATAGACCAGGCCTAACATTATGAATTATGGTCATTTTTATAATAATGTGTTGCATTAATATGTTTTACTGCCACATTCAAAACACACTGTGACGTACTGTGTACACTTTTCTGTCAGAACTGTATTAACTTCTTCAGCAGTCTAAGCTACAGAAGCTCTTCTTTTGATACACTTTTGATAGAAACTGACCACTTAAGAGATGTCGTTTTAATGACTTTGTGAACCAGATGTCTAGTCACCACAACATATTCTCCTGCTTCTAACGACAACTCTGTAAATAAAGTCTTTACTTGCTGTTTATATATTCTAGCCCTTAACAAGTAACATGATTAGTAACAAGTAACGTGTCACTGATCTAGATGGCTAATATTGCAATGCCTATTATTTGTAATGGACTAGTTAATTCTGAAGACATGTAGACAGTTTTGTTGAACATTATATTGCTGTTTGTGTTGTATAAACTCTATTCCCATAAGATAAATAATATGCCTTATTTTATAGCTAGTATTATGTGAATAATTTAGTAACTATTTAATAGTTTACATTTTATATAGTACTACTGTGTTAACAACTGTTTAATACTTAATACTAAAATTGCCCTTTTACATTATTTTTTGCCAACATTGTTGTAAAACATGAATTGTGGTTTTAATTCGATAAATTACATTACATTGTATTTTTTTAAAAAAAAAAAATCATCTTCTTTCTTCATGTAAATGCTAATGTCTTTTTTATGTTTCAGCACAAGTGACCTGTGAAACTGACTACTGGTTTACCATCAACTGTGTTTTGGATTCCAAATCTGTCTCAGACATAACAGATAATATTTCATATTCACTGGAAATTAAAAATTCAGATAAAAATAAGTAATTATTGTGATATTTTTATATATTACATGCTCTATAACATTGACATCAGGCAGAAAATGTCCAGGAATGCCCTAAAAAGCTATTCTAACCTATTCAATTACAAATTAGCTCTTGTAAAACTTGCTTCAATCCTTGAGCTTGTTCAATTTTCCAGCTTCTAACATCTTTCTAATATAGTCCACCCACCATCATCCACATTTCCCCCCCACATAAATGATTTTGAAATCATTTTACATAATACGTTTTAGACAAAAGCATTTTATGATGCTCAAATTAGCCAACTTTTTTGTAACAATATTGTTGACTTCTTGTTCTTTAGATCCAACCATGTCTTTCGATGCTCATTTCTTAAAACCAAGGAGAAATACATTTGCTCAACCCAAGTGAAAATTAAATATTATAAATCATTTGCAGACTTGATGAAGTTTGATATATCTCTGTGTTATGTAAAGAATGGAAGTAACCAATCTTCGCTGATACATTCTGGATTCGAGCCATACAAACACAGTGAGTATACAGTGTACACATTAAAGCAAAAAGAACCAAATAACAATAAAGCTGATAGGGGTATGATAGGGGTCATGATAACACATGAGTAGCACTGTTGTCTGGATTGTATACCCAGGGGGAATGTTCTATCTGTCTTTTTGTCTTTTCCCTGTGTCTGGGTAAGAGCCCGGTGACTGGCAACCAGTCTGGGGTATTTCATTTTTTATGGTCTGGGGTATTCCAGTTTATTAAATCCACTTCAACCCTGTATGGATAAAGCTAGAGATCAAAAAGTTGGTAATTCGTCCCCACCACAACGAGGTTGTCTTTATTGCGCCCATAAGATAACCTTACCCTACTTGGGGAAATTAACTATCAATTGCTTAGACAAGATAGTGTCAAAGTACTCAAAGTCATTTTGAATAGAAAGCTTGTGCTAACTGCTGAAAATGTTATTTTAAAATCTAAGACTTTAAGAAGATAAACCAAACAGAACTAAGCATGTGTCAAACTGCACCATTGCACACAACCAGCACTGCTTTAGTGCAGGACACAGCGGGGAGACAACACAGGGTAGTCGGGTAATTTAACTCGTTTAATCAGACATGTTTTGATCTGTTTGGTATTAAATCAAGCAGCCACACCGGCCTCTTGATGATGGGTTTGAAACGTTTGTGTTAAGGCAGTTTTAGATACACTCTTAAACATGTGTTGTTAGTCAAACATGTGTTTCTTTTTCATTAAAATATTCACAAGCCTGTTTGTATAATTATATTTAAGCTTGAAATTGCTTTTGTTTACTTCCCACTAATTAATAGTTGTATTAACACTACTTATACAATTCCGTTGCCTCAGTCAAAAGTCTCGCCCCTTTTGTTACATCAGCAAAATTATGTACCTTTAGTGTGCATAATATGCATTTTAGTGCACCATACAGACATTGAGATTTATTAGGTTTATTGGGCACACTAGAACCTAGTGCTTGAAGCATGCAAGTGTGCGATATGGTACAAAGCTTAAATGTGCTTTAGCATGCATTGTTTGTCATTAGGTTAATGCTTTTGATTGTACAGTGTTTTGTACAATTCTGACCATTTTGTTTTTATCTTCCATTCACAGTTAAACCAGTTACACCAACTAATCTGAGTGTGCAGTATGTACATAAGCACTATGAATTTGCATGGATAAGTGGATATGAGCGTCATGATTATGGCAAGGCCTTGAATATTCTATACTATTTTTCATACCAAAAAATTGGAGATTTTACATGGGTAAGTAAATCTGGTATTATAACTTCAAATTGATTACTATGTTACAGTTTATTTTGTGTTATGTTGATTACAACTTATTTCAAAATATGAGTTTTTATCTCAGGACCTATAATTTTAAAGAAGCCATTCATACATTGTTTGGCTGTTTGAGGAGATTCTATTAATATTTTTACTTTTAAAATCTGTGCTGAAACACCTTCAAAATTGTTGGCACAAATTTGCAAGCATATTTTGTTGACTTCTTACATTTTTTTTAATTTGAGCAATTACTTTTAACCAAAGCTCTAACCGTGTGACACGTTGCAATGTCTTGCATTATTGTACATGATATTATTGCCTTGTGTGATACGATCAAATGTCGAAAAAGTTCCTGGTCAGGTGTTCATTAATTACTACCCAAACAGTCATGATGTAGTTTGTCTAGAAATATCTTGTTTATTCTCTGTCTTTAGAAAACTCTGCATTTAAATCAAACAAGGTACAGCATTGCAGAACATACATTTCATCCCGGAGCTGAATACAGTGCCAAAGTGTCCAGTACATGTAGTAATCAAAAAACCCACTATGATGGGACAAGGAGTGACTGGAGTATTGAAATCAAATGGAAAACCCCATCCAAAGGTAAATAAAACTAGTATGCTAATAGGTCACAAATCAATCATGTCAGTGCTCATAGCAGGCATTTCTTGTGGGTTATTGTAATGAGTAGTTATTTTTTTGAAATGCACAGGATTAGACCACTTTATTTAAGTATGCTGATCAGTTATTTAACATGGCATGTTCTCATAAGCTTGGAAAAACTCTGAAAAGGCATGTGTGTCTGACCTAAAATCTTAGATGTTTTGCATTTAAACATTGCTCCAACTAATGAAGTTTCATAATGGGGTAGCCGGGTTGTCAGTATATGTGGGTTTATACAGCTATATGGACTCAGTTCTCAGGTAAGGTTTCACCAATGAGGTATGTTTATTCCTCAGTCATTCCACATGACTTTGACAAGACTAAATAAGTTGTTTAAAATGTTGTCTAAATGTACACTAATATGTTTAATATAAACCAACTCTTATTTTATTTTAATAGCAATTCCCACCAGCAATATTGTAACTCCAATCTTTTTGGTAGTGGGACTTTGTTTTCTATTGCTGTATCCTTTTGTAAGGTAAGTTGTTGTGTGTACTATACTATTAATAACTGATATCCATGATCGTTCACAAAAATTTATTTACAGATCGAAAATGAAAAGGGATGCATGGTTAAAAACTCCAAGTTTGTACTTGAAACCATTTAACCAAGCGTGTCATGAAAACCTCCAGGTAGGGTATCTTTTTCATTCTGTTAAACTTATTAATCATGCCCTTTTCTGTTCAGATTTACAGTCAATATAATTCTTCTTCATTGTTTCAGGGCAAAGTGCCTGAATTATGTGTGCAACAATTGTACAGTGAAGATATTTCAAAAATTGACATGATAACGGAGATCAAACTTGTACCATCAGTCCAAGCCAATATGTACAATGTGTATTCCTCAACTATTACTCAAACACCATATGTTTGCCGTTTAACAGATGATTGGGTCCCTTGCCCAAAACCGGATCCAGACATATTTTCTGGTGACCCTTGTAATGATTTTGACCTCCAGCTTAAAGAGAGTGCCGTCAGAGAGGCTTTGCTTTCCTTTAATATAATTAATACAGTCGAAGGTTCTGTGTGTTTGGAGGATCTAGAGTCCAATCAAGAGATCTGTCAGCCCTCTGAAACATTGTCAGTCGCACCAAGTCTTCCATGTACTAATCTAAACTATTGTACCTTGACAAACACTGATGTTGGCCTTGTTCCCACATTTTCCAGACAGTCGTCTGATGTCAGTCCCAAGTCGATGCAGGAAAGTCAGAATACATTAAATCCCATACCCCAATTGGTACATTTAAGTCTTGACACTTTGCAGCTTTCTATGGAGGAATGACCACTCACTCACTTTAATGATGTCCGGGAAATGCCAGAGCCCATTTCAGCTTTACAATGTTCACAAAGTACACAGAAATACCCTGGACAAGGCGCCTGTCCTTCTCGGGGCTGACACATACACTTTATTTATTCTTTTCATTATTTATATATCTATTGAATTCAGCGTTTCCAATTAACCCATCTGCATGTTTTCGGACTGTGGGAGGAAACTGGAGCTCCTGGAGGAAACCCACACAGACACAGAGAGAATGAGCAAAGTCCACACAAGTAGAACCAGGATCCTTTCATCCGGGAATTGAGCTCAGAGCCATCTTACTATGAGGTGAAAGTATCTTTTAGCCTCTCTGTCACCCACAGAAATGACCATATGGTCATGTGCTTACCCCAGTTTAAAAAGAATTAAATACCCTTTTGTTTTAGACGCAACCATTGTAAAAGGTTGTTGCAAAAGGTTTTTTTTATTTAATGGTTGGTGCTGTCTCTTTCTTTTCATGTATGTTTTGGTTTGAATTTAGCATTAAGTCTTAACCTCGGTTTTAATAATTGCATGTGACGTCACCCCCGGCCGCATCGTTAACATTGTGTATAACTCAATAACAGCAGATATCGGAACGTTGTTGAGTGATTTTTTAAATTGATTCATTAGCTATTCAGAGCTATCATTTGTGAACTAAATATATTGAAATATTTAGCATTTTCATTTTCATTTATATTATGTGCAACTGTAAAGTTGTTGTCAACATTTATTGAAAAACAATAATGATGACCTTGAGATCTACAACGTTTTCTCAAAACATTCCTCCGGAAAGCAGGTCAGTCTAAAATGTGCTTAGAACAGGGAAACATTAAAGAATATTAACCACAATTTTAATGATTCAATTTAGAGATTGTTCTTTTTTCACGGAAATCAGCTTTTCAAAATAATAATAATCTGGCTATATGAATGATCAATGCTATTTGTAATATAAATAAAGTTGTAACACAATATGTAACACATATTACTTGTATGTTTTAATGTAACACATATTGCTTTGGACAAAAAAAACTGTAATATAAAGCATATAACATGACAATAAATTGTGCTTTGATGTAAGTTATTCAATTTAATGCAGCAGTGATGACTTAATAGTTAAGTGGCCAATGTTTGACTTTACATTCAATTGCTCAAAAAATTGTATTCAGTTTAATTGTAAGTTGTTTTGTACAAAGGTGTCTGCTAAATGCTTTTAATTTAATGCATTGTGTATTAATAATAAACAAAACTTTGTTCTTTCCGTAAGCTCACATCAACTAGTTTAGAATATGAACAGACTTTTATTATTCACGTTTATTTGCTCCTATTGTAATGGTGTGGTGTTTTACGCATAACGTGTATTGTGTTCTTAAGATACTTGCATAGGTGCATAAGATTGAACAGTACTAATATGTATATATGTTCAATTCCCTTTCATTTAAACAGATAATCACTAATTTATGGATTGGTTGGACCTTTTTTGTGTAAATGCAAATTCATTCTGTTGACATTGCTGCATACGGTGCTGCTTAAAAGTTTGTGAACCAAACATGGTCATTGTTTTCTAAAGAAAAAAATTATAATAATCATATGACATGAACATCCAAATAACCTAAAATAGTAAAACAGACCTTCCAAATAAGAGACACAAAGAAAAAATATTTGTTTTATTTTTTTTCTGCAAAAGTATTTTATTTCTCAAAAACTGAAAATCTGTCTAGTGTAAAAGTATATGAATTCTTTTAGTTAGTAGCTTGTGGCACCTTCTTTTGTCTATAAACACAAACGAGTGTCTCACATCTGCTTTTGAGGATTTTTGTCCACTCTTCTTTGGAGAACCCTACCAGTTGTGAGAGGTTGGAGGGACATCTGGCATGTACCACCCGCTTCAGGTCTACTCTTAACACAGCATTTCTATAGACTTGGACTGGGCCAATCCAGAGTGTGAATCTTTCCTTAGCCATTCTTTGGTAGTTTTGCTGGAATGCTTTGGGTCAATGTCTTGTTGTCTTAATCTATTTACGTCCCAGATTACTTCCTGACAAAATGATGGCAGAAGATTCTGGTCAAGAATTTGTTGCTCGTTCTGGGAATTGATTGTTCCCTGGTTAAAGCAGGTTCGAACATTCACATTTCCACCACCATGCTTCACTGTTAGAAGAAGGTTCTTCTCTTTATATGCAGTGTTGACTTTTATCCAAACATGGCACCTGTGATTGTGTCAAATAATTCAGTATTGGAGTCATCCTTCTAGAGAATAGACTTCCGGAGTGACCAAGTGCTCTTGTTCTTTCTTGAGAGCAGAGGCTTCCTTCTAGCAACTCTTCCATGAATCCCATGTCTATTGATTTTTTGCCTGATTGATTGAAAACATATTTATCCCACATGCTGATAAAGAGGTCTGCAATTTTCTGGAAGTGATGCATGGGTTGCCCTTTACCTGCATTAATAATATTATTTGTGTAAAGTCCAATGAACAACATGCAAAGGCAGCAAACTAGGCATCATACTAGGCAGCAGTAAGCACATGTGCCTGGCACGCAGGTCAACCCTAGCCCTGGCACCCGAGCAGCAGTTGGGGATTTGGTGCCTTTCTCAAGGGCACATCAGTCACAACCTGTTGACTCTCAGAATCGAGCCAAGAACCTCCCGATCGCAAGCCCAGTTCTCTAATCACCAGGCCACGGCTGCCCCAAGTAAATGCTGCTATCAAGGAGGCTGTTCTGTACGTGTTACAACGAAAATGTGTGTTGAACTGGTCTGCTTGCAGTTCAGATACACTGTTAGAGCTTACTCCATATCATTGGCTAAACTTATAGTAAGTATAGTAAATAACATTTACATATAGTAAATAAAAGTTTATGACCACTTATAAAATGTGTTCAAAGTGTTGCTCATCGTGTAAGATTGTCAATGCAACCCTCTTCTTCCATTCTTTACACACTGATAGCACCACTGCAAAAGAAATGCTGGCACAGGCTTCCAGTAATCTTTATTTCAAATACTGCACATTTATTTCAATACTACTATCTTCATTGCATGTGAAGAATGGTGTTCCCCACACCCAAACTGCTCAGCCTCTGGTCACACCCCCTCTGGTCATCACTCTCTGACGACGCACACATGAGAGCAATTGTCAAGAACTATTCCATTGTGTATATAAGCCTGTGTTCAAATTCAAATCAAATTCAATTTTATTTGTCATTACACATATACAGATGTACAGTACAATAAAATGTTTCTCTTCG
>JAOUQU010076926.1:0-16381 GCA_028566735.1 Ammoglanis amapaensis
ACCTTTTAGGTGTGGCCTGATGTAAGGAATAAGGAAAAAAATAGTTTGCAATTTTAGAAAATTGTGGTTACGAAAGCTGTACAAAAAGGTGTATGGGGGCGCTATAGCGCCCCCTTGAGGCCGATCAGGCTGATTTTTAGCGCCTGAGTAGCGGTGCACATTGCCGACCATATGACTAGGATTTAGGCCTCTAGGCCTTATGGTTTGGGCTGCCCGAACGCTTCTATGGCAGAAGAAGAAGAAGAATCGGAACAATTATAATAGGACTGAAGTGCTCGGAACCCTAAAAACATTACTTAAATTAAATTGTTGTGTAAATGTAGTTTATTGTGGGTGGGACGGTCTCTCAATGGTTAGTCACCTCACAGGGTTTCATTCCCTGGTCAGCTTTCTGTGTGAAGTTTGCATGTTCTTCCCATGTCCATGTGGGTGTATTCTGGGTTATCTGTTTTTCTCCCACAGTCCAAAAACATGCAGCTAAGGAAAATTGAAGAGAAATTGTCTTACTGTTTTTATGTGACTTGTGTATCGTTTGAAATTTGTGTGACGAAGGACAGTTTTTTGGTCATGGATACGACTTAAAGTTTAAAACATGACATTAAAATGCTCAATAAATAAATAAGACTATAGTTTATTGCAAGGGTAAACTAATGAAGATAAGTTATGTTCTCATCTTAACAATTGGTGGACATTTAGCAGATTTCCTTGATTTGTTTATTTTAATGCTTAACATTAAATAAAAGTAATTAGGACTTATTGACATAAAGGTATGTAATCAGTTTGCTGTAATTGTTAATTCAGTATCATTTACTGGCGTCAACATTTGGCATTAATTAAAGAAATCATCAGAAATCATCATCATCATCTTAAACAGTCATCAGATCATAAACGTAAATCTAAGAGCTTAAGCTTGAGTGCCTCCTATTACATATCAATAAAAAACACGACTTTAATAAACTGTTAGCTTTTCTCAGGTGAAGTGCTTAGTGTGTGTGTTCTCTATCGACCTTGCACTCAGACTGAAGCAACTCTCATCTGAAAAAGTCAGTGTAATGGTCGGAGATGCCTAATATAAATCTTAGTAAATAAAATTATTCCAGTTGTATAAATAATTTATTGATCTGTGTAATGCTAAATGTTTTGTGATCATTGCTTTGGATTCTATTACTTATTTTCATGTGTTTACATTATTCTGCAAATATAAAAAAAATGCTTTTCAAATATTATTTTTCGGCCAAAAACGACAGATGTTCAAAGTTACATAATTGTCTTATAATACCAGCTTACAATAGCCAGTAATAAAACATGTTGACGTTTTCTGACTTGTAATGTGTTTGGACAGGTGAAGCCCTCACCAACACCTACACCCCCTCGACCTACACCTCAAAGCCCATCAGTGGTGCTACCTTCTGCTGGGCAAGGGGCCATCTATAGCCCTCAGTATCTAAGCTATGTCTCGACCATACCGATACAGGGTCATTCTGTACAGGTATACATAAAACCAATTATTTTGCCGCGTGTTTTGTATGAGTTTCGGGGTAGGTATTAAAAAGTTTTTCTATTCCAGGCCCCTCAAATGTATCAGTATACCGTGTCTACCATGAGCCAGAGCAAATATCCCAGAGCTAAAGGTATGTGTAAGGACAACATTTGGTACAATTGATTTGATTGTCAGAACAGAAATTAGCAGCCAACACTTGCTGGACAAGAAATTACGAAACTTAACACTGTGATCTACTGACTTAAAACTGGAACAATGTCCACATGTGGTTCTTGCTCAGATTGTTCTGTGATGTCCATTTTTTTTATCTGCTGCTTTTTCAGGCCCGGTGGTTGCACCACGAACCGACCACAACGCATCAGCACCTCCTATGATTCAAACAGCAGCTTCTGCTGCAGGTCCCCCCCTGGTGGCTTCTCCTTACCCACAGTCCTACCTGCAGTATGGTCAGGTTATTCCTGCAATGCCTCACTACCCTGGACAGGTAGTTACACTAGTATTTTCCAGCTAAAATTCAATTTTTAGATCTTGTGATATTCTGGATTTTATGTGTGTGGTCATCGTTTTCTTTTCTTTTTGCAATAGCCCATGTACTCCATGATTCAGAGTGGAGCACGTATGCTTACTTCTGGAGGACATCCACAAGCAATGGGACCCCCTGGTCCTCAATATCCTGGACAGAGTGAAGGTCCTCCTGGAGCACAACCGGGCATGTATGGTATGTTTTGCACAAACACACTGTTTACACGCACTGTTAAATTACTGCTGTAATAGATTATAACTTGAATACAGTATCTGGTTTTATTTAATATTACATTGAATACAGAAATACACCATATCAATATATGTATATATTTTTGTATGTTATTGTATTTTATAATTTTTCAACAATGTGATGTCTTGTTTGCAGCACCTCAGTCATTCTCTCATCACTCGGGGTCTATGCATCCTCCTCAACCTTCAAGCACTCCAACTGGTAGTCAGCCACCCCAACAACATCCTGCTCCCAGCCCGGGACAGGTACAGACACCCTATTAAATCCTTTCAAATGATTTGTAACCTAGACTATATTTACTTATTATTATTTAATGCTATAAAAATCAGAGCTGTGCTACAAAGGCACATAAATGTACATATTTATCTTTTCCAAAAGGTATTCTGTTATCTGCATGCGCACTTTTATTGATATTTTTTATTGTTCATATTGATATCATGTAAGTTACTATTGAAATGCCCTCCTTAAATATTTTATCAAAGTGTTATATGTGTTTTTATGGGATTAAGAGTAAGTAATCCAAATTACAATACATTTTCTTTGTGTGTTTTTTCCACCCAGTCCGGACAGTCTGGGCCACAACCCCAGACTCTGTACCATTCGGCTCCCCTGTCAGCTCCCACTCCCCCCAACATGCCTCCAGGCCACAGCTCACCTCAAGCATCATATCCTATTCAGGGTTATAGTTTAGCTGGCCATCAGCCATTACCACACCCCTACTCTTCAATTGGACAGTTAACACAGGTAACTGTTATTCCTTATAACTTGCGTGTCATAATTCAGAAAATAGATACAAGGAAAATATGTTGTATAAGTTTACTGCTGGATTAGTTTACATGAGTTTACTTGTTGTTTTGTCTGAAGTTTTATAAATGTTTTCGCTTGTCCCCCCCTCCCCCCAGTAGTAGATTTATTGTAAATGCATGTGTGAATATACAGGACTCATTTTATTATTAACTGTAACGTTTTTCCGACTTTGGTTAAAAATGTATTTTATTTTACCATTCACATGAACTTGCTTACCAGCTCAGCAGGTGGTGCAGTGGTTTAATGTGTCACTTGCCTTTTGAGTGAATGACATAATCGATGAAGAAATTAATCCAGACTCAAGCTTATTCCTTTGTTGTTTTTTTAGAAGTAATTATTTAGTTTAATTATAGATTGATTTTAGATCTCTTAGAATTAGCTTGGAATATGATTTTTCCCTCATGTTTGTGGATTTAAAGGTTGCAGTATGATTATCAGCAGTCTGTTTGCATTTTATAAAATGGGTATACCTTGGTATACATCTTTATCTTATACTCTATAATTTAAATGTACCTTATGTGTCAAGTCTCAGGACAACATTTTATATTAGGAGTATTTCATTTATTTAGGAGAATAGGAAGGGCGTCTCAGAAATGAAATGCAAATAAGCATAATCTCTGGAGAATTCTGCTACACACAATGTTTTCTGCCTCCACAATGCTGTGATAAATATGTTTGCAGATTTTCTCAGAATGGTGTGAGGTTTGGCAATCTGCCGGATTTTATACAGGATTATAATGGCCAATCCAATAACTATTGAAATAAATATTAAACTACCCCAACTGTCTAATGTTTTTGGAACTAAGAGGAATTGGCATCTTTTCGCATAGGTGGAAACACTGACCCTCTAGTCAGGGAATATGGACATGTTCCATGCCACAACCTACATATATGCTACATTACCATTTTTTTTATTTTATTTATTTTCTTTTTTTAAATAGTAGTTTTTAAGGACATTTTCTGCTTGTTTTTGTCGTTTTCCCTTTCGTTTATAAAATAAAGATGTCCTGAGACATTTAACTTTTTAGTAAGACTGTAATGCAAATTATTTTGAGTAAAAGCTGCCCTTTTTATATGGTTCCAATGTGATTTTAGAATCAAATGAAAATTATACAAGTTTTTTTAGTAAACATTCTGTATTCTTTTGTTTTTCAAAAGGAACTATACACTAAACACTCCTTAGTTCATTCAAGTACGATCACTGTATTTTCTTGACTGTGCATTATCTACTGCTATGTTCTGGTTAAATGTAAAATAGTATAATATGCACATGTACAACAAAGCTGTGCTCAACAGTGCTGGCGGGCCACATATTGTGTGAACATGCCCGATTATTATTATAAAGCTATTATTCAAAAGACTTCAGAATTTGAAATCTTTCCCTGTATTCAAGTCATATATATTTTTGTATATGTTCATATTGGTGTCAAATTCGGAAATTTAACCAACCTGGCATTTTCCACTTTTCAACCCATGGCTATTTCTCATAACCATTTCTTAGCTCTGCTTACCAGACAGAATTTCCTCCTTTGTTAGGCACATGTAACAGGAGCTCTGTCAGGACCTCATCACTCTGGTGGTCATGGCCCTCCTCCTATGATGTTGCTTCATGCTCCTCCGCCACCACAACAAGGTTCTGGCCCTGGTCCCCAACACCCCTCCCATGCACCTCCACCACCCCAGCAAGGATCTCATCAGCCCTACCCCTACATTGGACATCCCCAAGGTAAGACTTTAACACTGCCACTCTCACTTGCTGGCCACTTTATCAAATCTGTCAGTACATTTTGACTTGCACGGAAAGTAATAAAATACACTCATTAATTGAATTAATAAACACTAGCATAAACACTGTTTTAATAGCTCAAAGTATCAAAGTTCATGTATTTTCACACAACAAATGCATTCCAGTGTTCCTCAACTACAGTTCCTCAGTTAAACAGTGTTTTAGCTGCTTTACACTTATAACCGACTCGCAACAAGAAGTCTCGTGTTCGGTTCCCAGATAGACCCGTGGGTGTTCTTTGTGGAGTTTGCGTGTGTCTGCGTGAGTTTCCTGATATGATGTCCATTTTTATGCCATTGTGTGACTCCTTCAGTTTCTCTGTAGCTCTGCAATCTGCTGATACGTCGAGGTACTGTTGATCAATTCTTAGGCGTCGTCTTTGTTTTATGGTGTCTATTTGAGGAGGATCATTTAAATACAGTGGAACCCCGATTCACGACCACAATTCGTTCCGAAAGGTCGGTCGGTATCCAAAATGTTCACTACCCGAAACACATTTCTCCAGAAGATATAACACATAAATAAATACATTACAAATAAATACAATTTATTCGTTCCCAGTCCCAGTTGCCTCGTTAATATATGAAAATTACACGATATACAGGTATATTTTTAAAATGAGAACAGTTATAATACAGGACACATGGAGTTAAATAAACATAAAAAGCATTTAAACACAAAAAACGTTTTGACTGCGGTTTGACTGCGTGAGTGGATGGAGGGGGTGGGGAGGGGGCGGCATCGTGCTCCATGAGAACGTCAGTCATTGTAAAATCGGGGGTAACTTCCCTTATCGGACACTTTAAGATTAAAAATGTGTCCAGTGTCTGTTGTTCACTTCCACCTGCCGTATTTCAGTCGTGATCACACGCACGACTTGTTCAAACTTGGAAATCATGACTCTTTCAGTTCTATTGTTGGCCGCTGTATTTTCACTTTGCTGCTTCTATTGTTTTGAATCTTCTTTAGAACCATGATGGAGGATTATATTATTAAAATAATGCACAAAAATCTTTGAATAATTATAATATGTAAAGATAATCGATTGTAACTGTATTAAGCGCGAATGACACTCGATCAGAGATGTTGGTCACGTGTTGATGACGTCGCTGATGTAGTGACGTTCACTATCCGAAATTTAGATCGTTATCCAGAGCAATTTTTTAGTGAAATGGTTGGTTGTATTTCGAATTGGACGCTATCGGGGGCGTTCGTTAACAGAGGTTCCACTGTAACAATTTAAATTGACGCAGGAAACGTATTGGTTGGATCAGTGGATTAATTTCACCTGTAAAGGTTAGAGTGCATTTGGGTTTATCCTGAAATGTCATCTGAAAGCCTATTATTTTTAACTTTTGTGAGTAGTGTATAAACATGTGTTCACTTGAATAAAAAATATCCAGCTTCATTACCTGCTGCATTATTTGTTGATGTTTGAACTAAAAACAAAATGTGTGTAATGGACATTACTGAATGATGTGCAGGTCCCCCGAATCGCTATTTTGCAATGCAATACAGTTTAAAATGTATTTGTTAACCTCATTATGCCATTCAAGTTTGTTTACTTGTTTTCAAATGGTACAGTAGCCTGGTTTTAGTTCGTATTTGTTTCACACCTGTGCACCCCCCCTTCGGATTCAGTTAAAATATTTGCAGGTTATTTTGATCACCCTTTAATACTTGCATGGTTACTACAATGTTGTGTAAAATATCTAGTAAAATGAAGCACACAAATATTTGCATAAAACACTTCACCTTACTAACAATACAACACATTGTTGTTTATCTTTCAGCTGTGCAGGTACAACCCCACCCATCCCAGCAAATGCCCTTTCACCCCACTGGAAATTGAGAGGGAAATGGTGAAACCTTCTGGAGAAAATGTTCCTTTTTATTATTCTGGACCACAGACACACAAACTTGACACACAGTCGTATAACAAACCACATTCAGAGCCTCTCCTTCTGCTTCAGGAACATATTTTTAATTCTTGGAAGTTTTGTTAGGGTTTTTTTTTAAAGAGGGCAGAGGGTTTTTTTACATTTGGGTTCAAAAGTCGTGGGCACAATGTGTGTCCAAACAGAAGGAATTGTGTAAAATTGTTAGAATTACTAAGCAATAGTGACAGAATAAAACAGGAATAAGACATTTTTATAAGAAAGCTAGATTTTCTTCATTATTTTCCAACCCCTAATTAAATAAATAATAAAACAAGAAAAAAAATGTACAAAAATTAATAAAATTTCAAACTCTCAATGTTTGTATTTTTTGTTTGATATAAAAGCATCCAACCCGTACAAAATTATGGAGTCACTAATCTTGGAAAATCCTCCAAAACTAAATTGACCATAAATATTACCTTTCAAAATTCCTTAAAAAACCCTCCTGGCATTAAGAAACAAGTAGTCACAATTGCTTTAAAATGTTAAATTTGTTTTTCCATTTGTTTGCCATCAGCCGGGCTTTGTCATTTCATGTGCTAAATGTTGTGTTCAATGAAGGGCAAACGGAATGTCTGTCATATATATGTACATTGCGCTACAATCAAACAAATATCCAACCTTATTAACTGGTGCATTAAGTGTAATACATCTAGGGGAAGTCAATTTCCGAAAAGTAACAAAATATTTGCTCAAAACTGTTATTTAAAGCTGTTATTTTATCTTCCCACCTTAAATTAAACCACAACGTTCAGCATGTTACACTCATTTTGAAAGTCCCATGAATTAGTATTTGCTTTGGATAGATACTAAAAAATGTTTTAATGCCCCTCACAGTGTTGATCTGTAAGCTGATTTGTAAACACTGTAAGCTTTCTTTAGGCTAAAATATGCGTAGATGTGGAACTAAAACTAATTTTGTTCCTTGTTATTCTCTTTTATTTTTAGATGAAAGGGAAAATGTAATCACACATCGTTTAAGAACGTCTAGAGTTGCACTGTAATTTGCAGTTATGAAACAAACACACATTCCAGCTGCTACAATTGCTTTTCGGACAAAAAAAAATGTGCTAACACCTTGGAGAGATGTTACACAATGCAACAGTAATTGCATTAATCATTACTCCAAAACGAAAAATGTCACTTCATTTCAGTTGACCTTAAGTTTCATCACATGCTGCAAAATTTGTTTGTTCTCTGTCAAATTGTGTGACTTAAATCAGAACCAAGTACAAAAAAATAGTAAGGTTGTAAAAGGGAAACTATTTTAGACCAAGGAAAACAAAAATGTCAACATAGAAAAGTTAAAGCAATATTAAATATGCAAAAACTAACCGCTAAAATGAGAAACAAGTGGCAAACAGAGGATTTAATTTACGTTATCAAACCATGGGGAGCTGGGGCCCAATTGGCCAGAACTTTTTGCATTTGAAGATGATTGCCTAAGTACAGCAGTGACTGACGATTTTTCAAATAATCTCAGACTGAATTCCTAAACAAATTAATACATGTGCAAAACATAATCATCGTTCATTTTAATTTATGCGCTTTAAAAAGAGGCCAACGTTGTTTGAGATCCAATGTAAAATAATGTTAAAGTACAACTATAAAACCTGCATTACTAATCTTACCAATTCCTTCTGTTCTAGTATTCCAAAATAATGCTAAATTAATGGATTTTCAAAGGTCTTAAAATGAAATAAAATACTTCCAAAGAAAAAATTTTGCTCTTTACATTTTTATTATAAATTATGTACAAATGCAATAGCAAATCAATCATTTGAAATGGGTCTTTACAATTGTAATGTTGGAGTACAACAAATAGAATAAACCAAATTAATAATAGTACACCTACAATCATATTTTATATGCGTTTTTGTTCACTGCAGAGCTGAACTATTAATGATCGTGATCGTTAGTTAAGGCTGTGCCACAGATAACTCGGGCTGTTGTAAGAGCTGGAGCTTTTGTCATGATTCTTCAGATTTGAATGATTTCATGTTTTTTCTGTACTTGAGCTAAAAAAAAAAAAAAAGCTATTGTGCCTCACCACAATGGTCATATTTGTTTTATCTTTTTATTATTGTTTTTTAATTCCAGAATGATGGAGTGGTAAAACAATGTTCTTAAAAAGTACAGGTCTTCTATAATATTTGGTCTCTCGACTTGGCAGGCGGCCAGTCAAGGCTTGTTCTGACAGTAAAATATTTTTACTAATTTAGAGAAAATGGATGGTTGGATGGATTTTATTCAAAGATGGACTGTTTATAGAAGTAGACTGGCATCTTTATCCAAAGTGGCTGATTTGGCAGCTGTCAACAGAATAGTAAATTTTCTCTCGTTCCTGGTTCTTTATTTAAAAGATGCTGTTTATCACCTGCTGTAGGTCTCACAGGTTCTTCAGAACCATCAAAAGTTTTAAAAACAACTAACTTATAATTCTAGCGTAAGGGTGCCACATGTTGGATGGTTGAGACGACAGCGATTGGGAAAAGAGATGTCATGCATTGCCCCAAAAATGTGTGGCACTTGCATGGTTTAGAGAAAAACTTTTGCAGCACTAATAAAGAATGAAATGCAGTGATCTGGCATGAAAGATTATTGATAAGACAATGCACAACAGAATGGTATAATAAACTGTTTATATAAACATTTATAGCTTTTTGGATAAGAGCTCTCAGTGAATGTTTGGCATTTTTCAGATGCGTTCATAAAAAGCAATGTGCAGCGGTGCTTTTACACTAGTAAACATTACTGTACTATGGCGGAAGAAGACAATAAGGTTTTTTTTAAGAGTAAGAAGGTTAGTGAGTTAGTTTAAGTGCTTCGTGAAGAGGTAAGTTTTTAGTTTCTTTTTAAAGACAGATAATGAATCAAAAGTTCTGAAAGATGATGGAAGCTCATTCCACCACTTGGGAGCGAGCACAGAGAACCTCTCGATTCTTAAATTCTTCAATTATTTAATTATTTGGGGGAGGGTCAAACTGAGCAAGGCTAGAGACTTAGAGGTTGCATGATACTATGCAAGGTTTATTTAGACCCTGAAGGTACGTTGGTATGGGTCCATTTTTGGCTTTGGAGGCCAGCTTCAGTGTTTTGAACTGGATGCATTAAAGCCAGTAAAAAGAATACAGCAAATAAGCGATATGGCAGTATTTCGGTTGGTTAAATACAATACGAGCTGCTCCGTTTTGATTGAGCTGTAATGGTACAATGGTGGACAAGGGAGCCCTGGTCAGAAAAGTAGTCCAGCTGTGAGGTAAACAGCTGGATCTTCCTGAGAAACTCTAACAATCTAGTCAAATTGATAACATGAGGCAAGAATGTTAATGAATTATCCAGGACAACACAAAGACTTCTTACACTTTTTGATGGTCTGGTCAATAGTAAAGACTAGATCCCATCAATGCATCAATTCGTTTTCATTTACAGTGTGCAAATACAACAATCTGTAAAAACACACAGCGTCCACTGATCATCAGCACTTCCATATCAGCATATACTACTACTAATAATAATAAAGATATAAATAAATAATAATACTGAAATACATAGATCTCTGTTTATTGAATAGAACTGTACTACTGAATAGACAAACACTACACAGCAATAGTGGCTTTTCCAGTATGAAACAAAGAGAATCAAATGTTTATTTATTGTAATCTCTCTCTATATTTTTACTTTAGATACATTCATAAGTTGTCTTTTTTAAATCAGTTTTTATCAAACTCACTCGTGTTTATTCCCAGGACTTTCTTCATATGAGACATCACGCTGCCCAACTCAAGCCAATCAAAGATATTGTAGAGCAAAACTAATAGACAATCCACAAATACACTTTTCATCTAGTACTGTATTTAATAGGATGTGTTTTGTTCGTTTACTTTCTGGACTTATAATCTGAATCTACAAACGATAAATAGATATGATAGGTAATTACTCCCATATAATTTTAAAATAGTACACGGATATCCAGTCAAGCTGAATGAGTCTCATGGCTTAACCGATTCCTTGCCACACAGCATTTTAGGCTACTCAGGCTTTTATTTTGAGCTGGTAACAAAGGCCATGGCTTCTACAATTATTATATTATATTTCTTCTAGTATTCTTTGAGAACTGCTTTACGTGTCATAAATATGGTGTCAAAAATGATAGATTTCATATTTTTAAATCATCGTTTTAAAAACTGGAAAGCGGCATCTGACTGGGATAAAGGTTGTTAAAAATATGTATCCAGTGAGAGTCACAATATGACTACGTGGTATCTAGGCTGCAATTACAACAACTTATATAAACTATCTGATCAGATAGAAGGGTCAACACTAACCATAATATAATCAAGGTTAGCAGAGCAGTGACTCTTGATAATAACCTTATTCGTGCACTATTCATGTCCGCCACCTCTAGTCTTACCGAAGATTGTACTTCCTTTCCTCAAGCTGAGTGAGTCTCATGGCTTAACCGATTCCTTGTCACACAGCATTTTTGGCTACTCAGACTTTTATTTTGAGCTGGTAACAAAGGCCATGGTTACTACAATTATTATTTTATATTTATTTTAGTATTCTTTAAGAACTGCTTTACATGTCATAAATATGGTGTCACCAGCTGTTTTGTTGGGCTCAGAGGATGAGGCATCCCGTTAGCTTGATAGCACTATCAGGATTATGGAATGTGCACAAGGTTTTCCCATTTTGTCTCTCATAGTTGAGGTCCACCTATGATGTCAATTACACGTCTTTCTCATCTTTTTAAGTGGGAGAACTTGCACAATTGCTGACTGACAGTACTTTTTCCTCACTGTAGTTCACATAAAACGAGGAATGTTCTTGATGCCCAAAGAAGTTCTACTTTCGTATAGGTTTTACAAAAAAAGAAACCCCTGATCTCCTGTCACATTAACACTGGTTAGTTATTTTAAAATAAGCTTTTTAAATATATTTAAAAAATACATTTTACCTCATTAATTAAAATACGTTACATTGACTTATACTTGAGTGTGTTGTACTGTTGCCTCACAGTAAGATGGTTGAGTCTGATCTCCAGGTGGGGTGTTCTTGGTCCTTTTGTATGTTCTCCTTGTGTCTGTGTGGGATTGCTCCGGCTGCTCTGGTTTTCGCCTACATTCCAAAACATGCAACTGGTATTTTGCATACTGATGAATGTTGTGTAGAAAATTTAATTTGTGTATCTGTCATGAATGTTATCGTACATGACGTTATGAAATTATGCATACATTAAGTTCTTGTGTACTTTTGCTACTGCTTGTGCTACTCTGCTAATCTAAGAACTTTTCTCTTTTTCACAGTTCTTCTCTCTGCTCTAGCACTGTACACTATATATAGAATCATGATTTGTTAGCTATAATTACAATAAAGTTTTTGAGAATCGTTATTTTATATAGTGGAGATTTGGAGATAATGTAGATTTGTTAGTGTGTGTATGAAACATAGAGAAATATAGAATTTAGATTATGCAAAACCGTATACATCAACAGTATCAGTATACATTTACATCACGACGATGTTAGTTTGAAACAGAAGTATATTAGCCTGCGTTTTGTACTTGTGTGTTCAACCAAGAAATGTGAGCATCCAAAGTTAAAGTTTCCCCTGTGATGTAGACCATAAAATGAATGTTTACCAAGTAAGTCACAGAAGTATGTTGTTGTAAATAAGCTATTTGAGAGCTATATGGTTTTTAAAAAAATATTTTTCTGCTGGGAAACACTCAGTTGCACACAAGGAGAGCATGTCACCCCAATGGCATGTGTGCAGTCTTCCTCTACTTTCTCATGCATTCTGCCAGCTATAGCCTAGTGGTTAGGTCTCAAACCTCACTGCTGCCAAATTACCACTGTTGGGCCCTTGAGCAAGACCCTTAAACTTCATTTGCTCAGATTGTATACTGTACTGTATGTGGCTTTAAATAAATGGGCGTAATGCTGATTGCTGAAATGTAAATGCACATCATATTTTTTTGCAAGCGCTGTCAATGATGTCCACCAGATTCCACCCCACCAACCAACAATTGGCATTTGGGATTTGTTCTTAATTCATCTAAAACTTAAAACTTTTTAACTTCATGTTTTACTTCTGCCATTTTCCGTCTGATTAAAACATTTATGGTGTTATAATTAATGTCATGGTGTATAATTTATTTTACTGTCAGAAATGTAATATTTTATACAGCAACAACAAATAAAGACAACCATATTTTTGTACCATATGGGAATTATATTTTGTACCATATATTGAAACAATCTGAACATACTGCTTAAACTGTAATAATAAAAATACTCTCAGGAATTGTCAGCTAAGCCTGTTATAGTTATAAAAAAAACTAAAGTTATATATAAGTGAACATATATGGGTCTTAAATGATTGTATTAACCATAATACTATTTGTGTAACAAACATGGAGAACATATAAAATACACAGATAGTTACAGACCTTAAGCTAAGAGAATACACTCAATATAGCCCTTATAGTTACACACTTAAGTTAAAAGAACACTCCACATAACCCTTTGGATGATTGTTGAAATACCAGGTTGATTCTGTTGGTCTGTTTAAATTATTCCAAATGCATGTGGATGGTAACTAGGAAAAAGTAGAAAAAAATATTATTGTTTTATTATATTTGTAGATTTTTCTATATCACCAGTGATACTAGAATGCAAGAATGTGACTGTTATTAGAAAAGATTTACATTTTGAAAGTGTTGCTTTACCTTGGTTAGGAGCATTTACGTAGTCTGAACTGCCCTGATCATCACTACTGGAACTTTGAAAGGAGCCGACTATAAACAAAAACGTGTTAAACTGATAATGATAATTGAATGCTAGTCACAACTGTGTAGCCTTTAAAATATTTACATTGGTTTGTTAACATTGTGGTTAAGCCTATAACAGACAAAATAGCAGGATACATATATCACTTGAGTTATTCACACTTCTTATCACCTTAATAAAGACAGCATGGTGTAGTCAACCAAAATCTTAATAATAATAGAATATTAGGTTGGATTTATACATTTCACCAAGCTCAAGGTCGGAAAAGAGTCTTTGGAATTTAGAAATGGAGGACACTGAGCACAGACTAGAGGGTAAAGAGTTCCATACAGCTGGGGCAGCAACACTTAAGGACCTGCCACCCATGGTTGTTTAGAACAACCTAAATCTTTGTATTGAAATAATTTTGGCATCTGAAGACTTACCAGAAGTTTCTTCCTCTTTGACGTTTATGTAGTGTTGACTGTCTGTAAACCCAAACATGTGAGAAGGTTAGGGCAAGTTAAACATTCTCATAAATGACATAAACTTAAATAAATGTTAGCATTACCTGAATCATTATCCCCATCATCATCATTTATGTTACCATTGTTGTCATCATTATTGTCATCATTTTCAATGTTCTGGTAACTTTGTCCTAGAAACCCCAGTAAAAAAAACAAGATTGGTATAGCCAGATACATTGCTTAGTATTATAACCTGACTGCATTTAACAATAAGCCCAAAATTTAGCAACAGTAAAAATGCAATAGTTACTAATATGCTCTAAAATTTCTGACTTGGCTTTTTAAAGCATGTGATAAACGTGTAAAATGATAAATAAATCATAAATGTGATAACGTTTACTCAGGTTTTTACTGTTTTAGGAATTTTAAATATTATTTTAACAGTATTCTACATGAAATTATCAGTATGTGCTCCTGGGTCCAAACAATGTTGGGTTTCACAGAATGAATGCTGGAAGTAACATCATCTAACTTATCTTTAACCCACCAGAAGTTAACGAAGAAGGTCGATTGATCTGGGAGATATTTTGGTCATCTGGCAACACATCTCTAGAACAGCAAAAAAGCCAAGTGGCATAACACATGTTAATATAAAAGGAAAATGTAATTAAAATAATATTTTAGGTAAACAACAAATGTTAATTCATTAGCATCCTCAAACAAATATGAGTTTTAGCTCCTTTTTTTCTTCAAGTTATAATGATATTGCATTTCTTCTCAACAGCATTGCTTATGATGCAGTTTTTTTCTTAACCATGCTCATGAAACATGCTACATCACATGAATAATTATTATATTGTTTTATTCGTGAGCTTAATCTCACTGTGCACAGTGATGCCCAAGGATCAGAATTCAAAGAACCTCATTAACAGTTCTGTAAACTAAAAGCACCCCCCACTCACAGACACACACAAAAAATCAAATGGCTTCCAAAATAGGTTGTTTTGTTGGATCTTCTAGGAGAACAAAATATACAATAAATAATCACTAGGAGATTAAAAATATACAATAAAGCTGACTAGTTACTTAACTAAAATTAAGCTTTTGCTAAGACTATCAGAGTAGAAAAACTCTGCAAAGCCTTTTTTCCACTGCAAAAAGGTGCTGCTCTTATTTGTAGATTTTGACACAGCCTATCCTTGCAAATCTATACTCAATTACTCACATAAGATATCATGCACAAAGTTTTGCAGCTTTCCAATGAACTGTAAACTATATTTAATACTTTTTGCTTTGGTCAGGGTAATGCTGTATTAAATCCTGGGTGGTACACTGCTGTATAATTTATAACTACATAGTTACAATGTAGCGCAATTTCTAAGATTAGAAAAGTGAAGTTCTTGGTTAATAATGCAAATTTGCTTAAACAGACAAAATTTCCATTGAATAAATGAACTAAATATGATTAAAAACTTTGTTACATTTAACATTGGTTGTGATTCGTTATGGCTTTGCTATGATTAAGCACTTAGGTTTGATTTGATTGCTTTTTTTGTAGTCAAAGCTTATAGTTCAAATACATTGATTGTAGCTCTGTACTTCTATTTTACTGCCCAGTTTTCATTTCTACCATAATGAAAGAACCACTACAGAGACCTTAGTTTGAACAATTGTGTTTGTAATGAATCTGGAGGGCTTTAACAGTTCCTTTAAGAAATGGGCCACCTGCTGAATTTAGTGTTATGGGTCGAGAACGCACAGTTTCCACACATGGAGTCCTTCTTTTAATTTTACTTCTTTTAATTTTTTACTTACTATATTTTTCAGGACCTTCGTTGTTGTAGACACCATAATGTGTTGTTGTCCTTTTTTATTATCAATCACTATGGCAATATGAGAAATTTACTTGTCATGTCAACCTTAGTTGAGCAACCTGTAAAATTAGTTCATTTTCGTTGTGAGGCCTCACATCCTTATTATACATGTTTATTGGACTTGATCTTATAGGGATATTGCGGTCTAGATATCGATTAGAATATTGGGGGTTCTAATCCAGGTTCTTCTACACAGCCACTGTTGGGTCCTTGGGTTTCCTACAATGATTAAAACTGTGCTCTGAACCCAGAAAAATTTGTTGTACATATGTGTAATAACAAAGAATTTTACTTGTCTCACTGTGTTCTTTCTTCTATTTTTTTGTTCCTAATGACTGATCTAAGTAGGTAAAAGCTGTCCACATCAAAGATAAGATAAGGTAAGATAATCCTTTATTAGTCCCACAGTGGGGAAATTTAAGTTGTTGCAACAGCAAAGGGACAGTACAGCACTCAGT